>LTAE01004583.1:0-20189 GCA_001647135.1 Pontederia paniculata | reverse complement strand
AACCTTGTATTGGAAGTTTTGTTTTTGGGGTCGCACATTCTTCAATCATCGGGCGACCTCCTCAGTTCAGCCTTTTTCTCCGATCGTCCATTGTCTTCATATCTGATCGACCAGTCTACCTCTGATTCCCTTTCCTCCATTATCGGTCGCCATCTTTACATCTTTGGTCGACCGTTTGTACTCTGCTGCTCCTCATCACATGTTCTCTCCCTCTGATACTGATCGACCGCTTCATGTACTTAGGACGCTCACTGCATACATGTAACTCTTCTTATATAGATTATGTGTGCACTGGTCGTCCATTCCTTCAGCTCAGGTCGACCACTACTCTGAACTTGAATATATCCTATTACATAAGTCAGCTCAACAAGTTCATCAGTACAGGCTGAGTTCACTTACAAATTTGTGATCATTCAAAACATTCTCGGGATCCTAGATTCAACAATATCTTTGAGATGTCTCATGATTCTCTTCACATTCTTCAAGTGTAGAGGCCCTGAGTTTGCTTGATATCGACGTACTAGGTCCACGACATAACATATATCTGACCGAGTACATAGCATGACATACATCACGCTACCAACTAGACTAGCATAGGGGACCAATAACATTTCCTTTTATTCATTTTCAATCTTTAGGCACATATTGAGACTGAAGACTTCACCTCTCTCAGTAGGAATATTGATGAGTTTGCAACTATCCATACGAAATCGTTCAAGAATCTTGTGGATATATGATTCTTGCGGCAAGACAAGAAATCTCTTTGAATGATCATGTTGGATTTTCACACTTTAAACGTATGTTGCTTCATCTATATCCTTCATTTAAAAGATGAATGACAATCATCTCTTAATGGAGATCATAGACTCCTTGTTGTTTTCAACTATCAATATGTCATCTACATATAGAGTCATGATGGCGAACTTATCCTTAGATTTGTGTACATACCATGAGAACTTATCATTATATAAAAATGTCACATTTCTACTCTCAATTTCTATAATGCTAATATCATCTCTTTATCCTATGAACACATACCCTTAGAGATTTTAGAATATCTAATGAATACACATTTTTTTTCCTTTTGAGCCAACTTCTCGTACTTATGAGAGTTTTCAAGGATATAAGTTGTGCATCTAAAGGGCACAAGTAACTTAAGGTTTGGCTTACGGTCAATCAAAAGCTTGTATGGAGTGAAAGATACAAACTTCGAGGATACTCAATTCAATATGTAGGCTAAAGTCAACAGAGAATGATCCGACCAAATCCGAAATTGGAAGATTAGCTTACGAAACCATATACCTAACCATGTTGAGTAGGGTATGATTTTTGCTTTTCGCAGCTCCATTTTGTTACTACAACTCGAGGATCATTAATTATCTAGTTCTCCATTTTTCATCACACAATTTTTTGAATAAGTCGAAAAGATATTCACCTCCACGATATGTTTGCAAGGCTTTAATCTTGTGATCCAACTGATTCTCAGCCCAGTTCATGAATCATACAAAATAAGCCATTGCTTCGAACTTTCGAGAAATCATATACACAACACTGTATCGTGAATAGCCATCTATGAACCTGATGAAATATGATGAACCATGTATGCTAATGCATAATGATTTATTCATATTTTTTATAGCATATTTAGTCTAATTTTAATCAATTTCATCATCTTATGCATCATTTTGTTTAATAATTCACTTCATTTTGGTTTTTGGAGTTAGAGTCCACGTAATGTTGTTAATTTTCATATTTAGTACATTTCGGAGAGAAACCGAGGAAGATCATAATGAATTGGAGAATTCGAAGGTCGAATCAATTAAAAAATTGGACATCATGACTGTGACAAGGTTGTCATGCCAGTGAGAGCATACGAACTACATTAAAGAGATGTCATGGCCCGAGAAACCATTTTCATGGTCACGATGATGACGCGATGAAGGCAAGAACTACAAATTATGCCTCCGCTGATCATCACGGCTTATGAGGTCTCTTTCACGATCATAAGCACACCTGAGCCTAAGTGCTCCAACTTCGTCATGACCCGTGAAGAAATTTTCACAGTCGTGAGCGAATATGGAGATGATGGTCGATATAGAATATTACATTCGATCATGACCCATGACATTTTGGTCACGAGCCGTGAAGAGTCAAATGACGATATGCAACTTTTGGCCACTACCGTGAAGTCTAATGACACTAAATTCAAGTTTCGATCATAGCCATGAAACTCCTATCACAGGTTGTGAATTGTTGATCTCAATTTCTAGTATATTAGATTGCCATTCTGAAGAGGAATGATCAAGTTCATCTACAGTTGAAATAGTTTATTAAACTTGGAGAGGCCATGTAGAAATTTAAGTTGAGTTATATAATCTTGTGGTAAAGCATTGTTTCTCCTTATTTCATCTCTTTCTCATCTTGGTTCTATATATGCTTGCTGTCATCGTAACTTTTATCTTTTATCTTATCATTTATCTTATCTTTTTTTTTTCAAAAAAAATTAATTTTATCCAAAATTCATGTTATCTCTAATGAGATTAGATATATGATAATATCAATCTTCACGTGAATGTTACTTTATTCATATCTATATTACTTGATACGATTAGTGCACTTTCTAGCGGCAATTTTATGTACTCTTAGCACCAACATCTGATTTGGATACTCTCGGACCACATATGTCTGAGTGGATACAATTGCAATGAGAATCAATGCATTTCCCTTTTTCAAGTGGTTCTCTTGCTTACTTGCTAGCTAACTTTCTTAATAGATTGGCAATCGACTTTTTTTGTTTATAGGGTAGAATCAATATCCAAGGGGTGTCCAAGTCTTCCACAAAGTTGAGATGTTTTGGAATTCTTTTCAAGTCAAAACATGAAGAAATTAAGTTTTTTTTAATTAAATTTGTACCTTTAGACTGACCTTTAAAGCATCAAAACTCTTAGAAATATTCTCAAATATGATTCCTTTTGATCCCCAAAGAGTTAGAATAAGATAGGAGTCCTTTTCCAAGTCATATTAAAGAGAAGGATGATAACATCTTCTAATTTCTCTTCAAATTCGTAGCTCTCTCTTGGGCTGAATTTTGAACTCTCTCAAATTAATTAGAAATAGGTCTCTAATAGTTTCCAATGAGTTGTATAATGATTAGAAGTCTTCTTTAAAATTTTTTTACTCTTTTTCCTAGTCAAATTCTTCAAAATAATCATTTCTAGATGGAATAGAAAAGGTTGGAAGTTCTTCTCCAACTGAAATTCCTCAAATGAACCAATTAATATTTGGGGTAAAAAATGTTAAAAATCCTTTTAATTGAGAATCTTCAAAATAACCAACTCCTAGTTGAAGTAGGAATTATGCATTTTTTTTCACATCCTATCTCCTTTTGACTTGAATTTGACTTCAAATTGCGTCTAGCTTCTTTTGGTTGCTCCTTTGCCCCAAAAAATGTATAATATCCAAAATAAACATGAAATTAGGGTAGAACAATGATTCGAAGAAATATAGTGAAATAAACAGAAAAATCGTATGCAATGCTACAAAACTATGAAAAATGTCCTAAATGAGATGCATGAAATATGTATATTTTTGTTCACATCAATTCACAAGTACGGACACCATCCATCAAGATATTAGATGTATTGATCTAAAAGATAGTGCATAAACAAAAGTATCAATGGTAGATACATAAATTAAATTTTGCCTAAAATCAGGGCATACTAACACATCACGAAGATAAATAAATTTTCCATTGCTAACTTGCAACTTTTGATCCCTTTAACTTTTATTCTTCTATGGTCTTCAATGGAGTTTCGCTTAGTGCTCGCACTGATTCAATGAAATTCAACAAAAGCCATGCATTCCTTAGCTACGTGGTATGTTGCTCTTGAATATACAATCCACGAAGGATGAGTTTCAATAACTAAAACAATTAGAAACATAAGTAGAAGGAGTATGGTCAGGACAAATCTTCTTTGGCTCAGTGCAATCATGAGCGAAGTGACCACATGTACCTTATATATTTTCCCACTGCGCTTATCACGTTTGCGCTAATGGGTTTGGGGTTTCTTCTGTCAATCATTTTGGCTCATCTAGTTAGGACGCAACTTGCACACCATTTTAGGCTTTCGACCATATCGTCCATTGATATCAGCAACTATTGCTTGAGCAAAGGACTTCTGAGATTCAAGAATCTCATCCTCCATGTGCAAATGGAGTGTTGCATCATCAAAAGTCTTGATGCTATCAATGTGCATCTAATTGACATGCACGTGTTCCCAGTGTTTGGAAGAGAGTGGATGACGGCTTAGACTTGCTACTTATCTGAGAGTGCATATCATATTCTTTTCAACTCGTGAATCATGTTCGACATCTCTGTCCCAATTTTCTCCGTTGAACTTATCTCCTTTGTTCAAGCCAACTATAATAGATTTGGATGTCATGACTTGTCTTTTCTTTTTTTTTTTTCAAGTAAGAGGAGAAGCCATTGTTATGCATTTCTTAATTTGTCATAGCAATTTAAATAATCTAAAAAGGATATTCAAGGATAGTGACATTGGGAGGTCGCTATGCTCCCACTTAGCTCTCATTATCTCAAGGATATTCATAATTCATTAAGTAAATTATGCACCAAATCATTTTCAAAGAATGCAACCAAATGTAAAAGAATCTTTAGTCCTAACCGATAATTAATTGCTTCATTTAGATTTCAAGCAATTAGTATATATTATCTGAATTTTCACATAGCATAGCATGATATCATTTTCAATTTCTTTGTGATATGGATAGCATATATTCTTGTTTAATTTTCGTAGAAAATTAATTCAAGGATGTAAATTAAACATAAAGTAAAATTTACAATAAATGCATGCCCTATCAATTCTTTTCATAAACTAATTATAATTTCAATAAATTTGCACATGGCAAATAATTTTGTAATTAATTTTTGCAATATAAATTAAGCTAAATATAATTTACAATTTGTCCATACCAATAAATGTTAAGCAACTAACGTACATTTGCTTAGGAAATGATAGCAAAAAAATTTAGAAATCCAAAGTTTAATGTGATTTATAGAAAATAAAGTAAAGAAAAAGGAAAGTAAAAACAAAAGAAGGGGGTTTTGTTGGGCCGGGCCCCATGCGCACTTGGGACATGCATCGCGCGCGGTTGGGTCGTGCATAGCACATGCTTGGCCACTCGTCGACGCGGGCCTGCATCGCACATCAACTCCCCCTTTTTTATTAAACATCGTGTTACATGCATAATAATGTGCGAAAAAAATTTAAAATTGTTGATATGATTCTCTATTATTAATTATAAAATACAATAGAATATTCTAGCGGAGGAGAGATACAACACTTCTACTTACAGAAGCGACGGACGAACGATTTCATCACGAACACTTCGACAAGCGAAGTAATTAATAATTTTATAATTATATTATCAAATTAACATAAAATCAAAAGTTATTATTTAAAATTAAAAATATAAATAGAAGTTAAATTTAGTTAAAAAGAGAGGAGAGACATAGGAGTGGCAAAATTAAAAAAAGTCGCAATTTTTGCTTTAGACGACTTGGGGAATCAAATTACGAAAATTCAAAATCATGTCGCAGCGATTTTATCAAATTTCACATCAACAAAAACCTAATTAGAAGTAGTTCAGATTTTAGACAAGTTCCAATAATTAATATTATTTTAATAAATTTTGGTTGAATTCCATTGAATCTATCCAATCGTAATCTAAATGACCATTGGTTTCGATTATGAAAATATTCATAAATTAATAAATTGTAAAAAATCACAAGAAGAAAGTCCTGTTATAGAAAGATGAGGATAGAGTTTTGTCCAAGAGTGACCGTTGGAAATCGAAAAGAAAAGACCGTTGGAGGGTATCCAATTCGCAAACAAAACAAGTAGCCATTCGCACCCTTCCATCTCTTCTTCCTCCTCCCATTCGCTTCCTCTCAACTCGCAAACAAGTAGCCGTTCGTGTCACTCCATCAGACGAACCAGTAGCAGTTGATAGAGGTAGAAGCAGAAGCAGCAGCGAGTCGCAGTAGAAGCAAAAAAAGGATAAGTTACTTCTGGTAGTTGCAGAGAATGGCGTCGAGAATGCTCTCCAAGGACGTCATCACCCTCCGCGGATCCGCCGCCATATTCAGCGAGTTCTTGGTTCTTTCTTCGTCTTGTGTTTCTTGGATTCAATCCATCAAATCGTTTGCCCCATTCTCATTCTGATCGACGATTCATCTTTGTGATTCCAGGTTAGCGTCGATTGGGGAAGAGTAGTCCAGCGATGAATTATTGATCAATTTTTTTCGAAGGAATCAGAAAAAAAAGAGCTTCTTTTGGTGTCTGTATGCAGTTTTCGGCGGCCTAAGAGATTGTTTCGATTGCAGCATACTGTACAAAAGAGGCCTCCCGATGCTGCTCATACGGGACGATGGCGTGAAATCCTTCATCTTCAGCCTCACTTCACAGCTCTCAGGTTTCGCACAAGAACGATGACTGGGATGAGCAGAAAGAGAGGTCTTCATCTCTGTTGCTTGCTAAGATTCCTGGGAGACGTTATTACATGCAATTCCAGTGAACCTTTCATTCACAAATGAGGCATAGGAGTAGTGTGTGGTTCATTCACAACCGTTCATGCTATATTTTACATGTGGCAAGAACATTGTTGATTTGCTGCATAGATTTACTAATCTTGTTTACTTCAATTTTTCCGTAGTCGTATCTTGCTTAATCTGTTTCATGAGATATCAAGTAACATCGCCCAATGTGTTATTTTCTATTGAATATTTGGGCATTTTACCATATTCTATTATCTATCTCCGCTGTGTGGAACTACATTTTCAAGAAATTACAAAGACAATTCAAAGGATGTGAATGATTGATAAATCCAAAAACAAAGGTATGCTAATCAAATATTAGGATTAAAGTTCATAAATGATGGATTACTATTCCAACATCATAAAGTTGCCTTTTAAGTACATTATCAAGAAATTACAAAGACAATTCAAAGCATGTGAATGCTTGATAAATCCAAAAATAAAGTTATGTTAATCAAATATTAGGATTAAAGTTCAGAAATGATGGATTACTATTTTTTTTAAAGGAAATCTTAACCATTTTATTTAAGGACCTGTAAGGTCATAAGACAAAATATTTTGAAGGCCCGAAGGGGGGTCCCTCAACCAAAAAACATCTGCTCTATTGTCTCTTGCGGATTTTACCAAAAAATCCGCGGCTTGATTAGCCTCTCGGAATATATGATTAAATTTTACATAGCTTAATAATGATAAAAACATCCAGCAGTCAGTTAGTATATTCTTGATCCTCCATGGTGGTTTCGCCTTTTTGGTAAGGAGACTGAGTAGGCATGTGGAATCCATCTCTACGATAACTTTATCAATACCAAAGTCGATACATTTGGCTAGCCCGCACCTTACAGCCCAAGCCTCAGCTTCAAGTGCCGATCCGGTTGGCCTACATGTTCCTCCCGCAAATAGCAAAGATCCTGTATTAGAGCAAAGAATGAAACCTGCACCCCTAACCTCGATTGGCCATGAAATGACCCATCCGAGTTCAGCTTAACCTTCCATGCATATCTGAGATCCAAATCCACCTATCATCAACGGGTTGTGCAGGAATGTGAATTGAGGAAATACGAGCTACTAAAGCATCACCGAAATAATCAGATAACTTAGCCTGATCCCAACATTGATTATACATTAAATATGCCACATTTTTCTCAGACAAAGGAGCATAAACATTAACAAAAGTAGGAGATAAACAAATAGGGATAACTGATATCCAGGGATCATTCAGAATACTTGTCGATAAACCATTTCCAATGTGTATTTTCATGCCACATATGATATCCTGTAGTGCATTGAGTATTAACCTCCAACTCCAAGCCATACTTTTAACCGAAGAGGGACTAGTCCAAGGGTGAGGATTCCCATATTTCTGAACTACTAATTGGGTCCATAGCTCTTTTGATCCATTTAGAATAAAAAAGATTTTTTTTGCCAAGATAGAAGTACGAATTAAAGACATAGACCGGATACCTAAACCACCATTCATTTTTTTATTTTGATGGATTACTAACATAAAGTTGCTTTTGTGTTTTGAAATTCTTAGACTTCTTCACTTTCTAATTTTTTAGAAGCAAAAACATTTTTTTATTAACGAGAACTGAATTCTATCATGTCGCACATTACCCAAAAAATAAATGAAGCTTAAGTTGTGCGTCTTTTTTTCACTGAAATATGTTGGACACAGTAATCAGGTTAAAACTATTTATTAGGCAAGATAGGATTCCTCAAGTCAAAGCACATTGCAAATAAACTAATTCTCAAGCTGTATTCTACTCACTGATCATTTTGTGTGTGGACAACACTACTCAGGTCTGTTTGATGTATCATTTTGTGCGCGGACAACATTACTCAGGTCTGTTTGATGTATTAGTCTACACGGATAAAGACGTCGCTGGGTGTCGTTCACTTTGATCGAAAGCGATCCGAAACTGATCAAGAACCCGCAAATGGTGAAGCTACACTCGTTCGATACAAAGAGATAATCAGTTCAAGGAAACTGTGCATTGTATTTATATGAATTGTTGTTTCCCTTTCTCACTTTTTAAAATTAGATTAACTAACTATTTTTATCCGACAATTTAAACTTTTCGCTCATCTGAGTTAACATATTTAGAACTTTGTAACAGTTTGAACTCGGCATTTTGCTTAAAAGATACACAAGGTCGACACACTGATTGAGCAGTAGTGACAGATAGAAAGAGAGGTCTTCATCTCTGTTGCTTGCAAGGATTCCTGGGAGACGTTATATTACATGCAATTTCAGTGAACCTTTCGTTCACAAATGAGGCATAGGAGTAGTGTGTGGTTCATTCACAACCGTTCATGCTATATTTTGCATGTGGCAAGAACATTTGTTGATTTCCTCATCTTGTTTACTTCATTTTTTCGTAGTCATATCTTCTTTCATCTGTTTCATGAGATCAAATAACATCGCCCAATTTGTTATTTTCTATTGACTTTTTTTTGGACATTTTGCCATATTCTATGATCTGTCTCAGCTGTGTGAAAGTACATTTTCAAGAAATTACAAAGACAATTCAAAGGATGTGAATGCTTTATAAATCCAAAAACAAAGTTATGCTAATCAAATATTAGGATTAAAGTTCAGAAATGATGGATTACTATTCCAACATCATAAAGTGGTTTTTAAGTACATTTTCAAGAAATTACAAAGACAATTCAAAGCATGTGAATGCTTGATAAATCCAAAAATAAAGTTATGCTAATCAAATATTAGTATTAAAGTTCAGAAATGATGGATTTCTATCACAACAACACAAAGTTGCTTTTGTGTTTTGAAATTCTTAGACTTCTTCACTTTCTTATTTTTTAGAAACAAAAACATTTTTTTATTAACCAGAAATGAATTCTATCATTTTGCACATCACCCAAAAAATAAATGAAGCTTGAGTTGTGCGTCTTTTTTTCACTGAAATATGTTGGACGCAGTAATCAGGTTAAAACTATTTATTAGGCACGATAGGATTCCTCAAGTCAAAGCACATTGCAAATAAACTAACGCTATATTCGTAGATACATTCAAAGTCGTAACACCACATCACCGGGGTGCTGTGCATTGAGCACAGAATCTCAAGTCATTAAATCATCTCAGCCAAAAGTCAGTTAGAAGACCAAGTACCTGGGCTCTTGGAGGCTAACATTGTTTGCTAACCACTGGGCTTTGGGACTCTCACATTGTTTGTTAATCACCGAGCATCCTTACACCTTGATACATAGCCTCAGGATGAAGGTCATCCAGAGTGTCGATGTTTCTAAAGCTACTCAATTCTCTGAGACTTACCCAACCACGATGCATGAGAAAATCACGGAAATCATCTTCTGTGTAGAGCGTCTTTTCTTCAGTGCGAACTGGGATGCGGTCAGTATCATCATATATGCAAACTTTAATTTTTATCCCTGAAAACACAATTTTATTCTGCAACTTTAAGAATTCTGAAAAACTTCACAAAACATAATATAGAATGTGATGAAAAAAAAAACGTAGTACCATCATAACAGAATAATAAAAAAATAAGCACAAAAAAATGTCATAATTCTTCTTTCATTTCTTATGCTTGATCCAGACAATCATAGGACAACAATTATTTTCTTTTAGACAAACTTAAGCTTCAAATGATCTATCTTATCATGCTCTTTTGTATTCTTGAGATAAACTAACCTTTAGGACCCAACAAGAACATTAGAAATGTCAAAAGAACTTGCTTCCACACAGTTCCAAACCATTCCTACAACATCAAATCCTCCCTCTGCTGCCAACATTTTGTGTGCTTACAAATTCTAAGCAATGCCTTTCTTGTTCCATTCACTTAATGTATTTAGTTTTTTTTTTTTTCTTTTGCTTTTAGCATTATACAATTCTCCAACAAGTAGTATGTGCCACAAACGAACTCCAACAGAATATATCAATCATAAGCTGACATCATATTCACCTGGAATGTTTATATTTGTATGTCTATCCTCAGAGAGATAAGAACTAAAATACTTACATTATTTTAGCCTAAATTGAAAATAACTATGGCAATTGTGCGTGGAGAAAATAAAGAAATGTTCAAATAGAAACTCTTAGGTCATAAAGTTTACCGTCATCAAGATGAAGAGTATAGGTACCCAAAGGCATGTCCCTGTCAAGGCTACGGACGACATCATCTTCATCCTCTAGCCAAAATGCCCTTTTAGTTCTCAAACCGAATGCTGACTTGATTGCCTCCTTTATGGCTTCGGCAGTTCCATCAATGCCGATTTTCCTAGAATAATCTCCACATTTAACTAAAATAACTCTTCCACCATAAGAGGCATTATTTTCTGGTTAAAACGTAAAAGGACCATAAGTGTAGTGAAGAGGGATATTAGCAACAAAGTATGTTAACTGGTACATACAAGACAATCTTATGAGAGAAGCAAACAATGATAACATATAAGCATGCTCCATGTAACCAAAAAACAAACACATGTCCAGAGACGTGATTCTACCATTTGCAGAAGCATCCCTCCAATTCCATGGGGAAACATTGTGAGCTGCAACTGCCTCGGCGGCCGTGATTGCAAGGGGATGCCTATCACTGTCCAGAGGTCGGTCCATATTAAGTGTTGATCTACAACTTCCTGGACCTATTATCAGTAAAATGTGAGAACGAATTTTCTCAAAAAAATGAGAAAACAAATAGTACACAACATTCAAAATTTATGAGACTACAAAATTGACATTTTGCCTATAACAACAAAATTCAAATTTTAACAGAATTAAGCAAGACAATGTTGTCAACTAATTTATCCATGGAAAACATCCAACACATTATCCTAGATCTGTGGACATCAATTTGTATACAAATTTCAAACTGAAAAATGATAACTCTCAAAAGTTCCAAACAGTACTTTCTTATGTTTTCAATGTTTAAATCAAAGAGGTAGCAAATGCAATTGTACACAAAGCATCATCTTTAGAGTCACCTCCAACATCAGAATGCGGAATCACAGTGTAAAAGAAGCTGAGATATACCATGTTTGGATATCCCTTCAGAGTTCTACCAATTTAGGAGTACGGCAGATACCAACTAGCAAGCTTTTGAAGTTGACAACAGCTTTGTTTGCAGGTCTTCTTCCGTTAGATATCCTTATTTACTGTCTTCCTCAACTTGACCGTCAATAGTAGAACCTCCCTGAATGTTTTTTTTCCTTTTTCTGCCTTGACATCTCTACTGTAGCATGCCAACAACGGCAGCTCTTCACCAATAGACTGCAAGTTACAGTTTAGGAAAAATCACTGTTGGGCTTGTTTTCTGAACCTTTGGTTTATTACTTTAGGCAAAATCATGTGTCACCTTCCAAATGGTGATATAAGACTTTCCAAGTCACCCTTTTAATTTGCTTCTTAAATCCGTTCAAATTTTGAGTTGGCTGGTTTCAAGAAAGTCCAAAAGCACGAGAAGGGTCTTATTCCATCCTATGCAATGACAGCATTTAGAAAATAAGATCTCGTTTTTTTCCAAATTTTTTTTCTAAATATATTCAGTTATATTTAGCCTTTGAAGAATGGGTACTTGTCCTCACATGATAGATGATTAGATATTGGCATTTTTCCGTGATAAGCATATTGCTTTGCTGACCATGTCTCTCATAATTTGACCCTATTGTCTTCTTACGTTTTCTCACCATTTCTATCTTTTCCGAATTCTGCACATTCTATATATTTTATTTTACAAGATACACCAGCTATATTCTTTCCCTTCCATTTTGACCCAGTACATTTTACTTGGATAGACAATCTTCCAAAAAGCTCTCTACATAATATCTTCAAGAAGTCTCAATATTGCCAAGACCTCGTGATCAATGTTGTCAAACACGTAAAATGGACTCGACACGGAGGGGACGAAAAACACGAAATCATGTACATGTAACAAGACACAACCGATTCTACCATATTTTTTATTAGATATATTCATATATTACTTTGCACGGATATAAATAGAAACATAGCAATTTCTTAAACTTAAAGCAAAAGTTCAACCTTTCGAGCTAACAAATTAGCAAAATATCATAGTACCAATAACCAAGTTACCAAAAGTGATACCATATGTAACACCTCTGATCAAGGCGTGATATTGTCCGCTCTGGGCCTTAGCCCGCACGGTTTTACCAAAACGCGTCACACCTAGTGAAGGTCATGGTCCCATATATACCAAGCATCTCTCCCGTAACTTGTGCATGTGGGACTAATTCAAGGCATGCCTCTTGCATCCTTCCCCCCTTAAGGGGCTCAACGTCCTCTTGAGTGATCTCCCACCATGACACAGAGGCCCACGCGGAGTGGCTCTGATATCATATGTAACACCCCTGACCAAGGCGTGATATTGTCCGCTCTAGGCCTTAGCCCGCTCGGTTTTACCAAAACGCGTCACGCCTAGTGAAGGTCATGTTCCCATATATACCCAACATCTCTCCCGTGACCTGTGCAAAACAAGATCTAGCATCCAAGCTCTATCAAAACGATACATCAATGGCCAAATCTAACATCCAAGGTACCAAGATAACAAAAGATCAACTTATCATATGATCCATAGCTAATGACTAATGCAACTAGAGTAAAGCATTTAAGTGAGCTTCATCGTAAATGGCATCATCCATAGCTTGATCTTCCAAGTTTTCTTCATTTCCATCATTATCTATTGCATCATCATCGGGAAGAGTCAAAATTATTATAACTGGGCTTCTAACAGTCCCACCCATTGAGTTATCTTCACCAACTTGGATGGTAACGTCACTTTGATCATCTTTCTCTAACCCTTCAGCAGCAATCCATTCATCAGAGGAGAGATCATCCACATTGTATTCGGGTACCTTTTTAAAGTGTCTTTTCCTATCCAATTTTGTGTTGATCATCACAAAACTAACATCATTCATGGTATTTTGCTTCAAACGATTTCTTTTATTTGTATTTACCCACATATGAAAAATAAAAAAAATCAATATTGATACTAAATAATCTAATTAAGTAATATGGTTTAAGAATTTTAACCTCTCAAAAGCACTCCAATTGCACTCACATCCAAAAGAACTACATGTCAAGCTAACAATTCTTGTGGCGAAGTTTTTAGCCTCTGGATATTCATATCCATATGAATCCCACCAATCAGCTGGATTTTTTGAATGAGATTGCACTTTTTGCTATCGCACTCCCAGCAAATTATTTTGCATATCTAAAGTCTTCGAGCTGAACCTCAATCTTAACTTACATTTGAGTATCCGACACCATCTTTTGCAAACAATCATACAATTCTTGCTTAACTTCAAGGACAACAAAAGAAGGATTATATTGGAATCGAGGGTTGAGATAGTATCTGACACCATGCAAAGCCTATGAAGTTGGTTGTCCTACCTCATGTCGATTATATTCTACATGGGTTAGTATCTACAAGGATTAACATACAAACTTGGTTTGCATTGTAACATTGAATTAAGTAAACTATAAAAAAAATAACTTTTAAATTTACCATTTTTTTGCTCCATCATAAGCCTTTTGGATGTTCTCTTTGGTGTGGTTCATTTCCTTGTAAATAAAACCCATTGCTGGTTTCATCGGAATCAACCAAACCAAGCACCTTAATCACTGGATATGCAGCCTTCAAACGATATACAACACTCTTCCAAAAATTTCCATCCAATGCAACATCTTCAATATTTTTTCCATCCTTTGATTTTTTATATTGAGTAGATTTTCATTCATCTCGTGTAAACATTATCATCAATGCACCCGTGTTTTCTTGTAGGCAGCCTAAAGTAAGATATGATGTGGCAAATCGAGTGATAGTCGGACAAATCAAATCTTTCCCTTGGGTAAAGTGTTGCAACGTTACATAAAAGACATCATTGAACATATATAAGTTGTAATTTTCTCCTTTGTAATTGTCTCTTTATGGATGTCCATTTTGTTTGCAAAATCCTCGAAAATCAAATCAATGCAATGGGCCGCACATGATGTCCAATATAGCCTTTTTCTCTTCTCCATTAATATTTCTTTAGCCGCTTTGTAGGTTGTTGCATTGTCTGTAACAACTTGGACAATATAATCTTCATCAACTTCTTCCACAACATCAAACATCTTAAAAATCTTATGTTGTCTTAGTAATATGAGATGCATCAATGGATTTTACAAAAACTATTCCCTTTGAGCTATTCACCAAAAAGTTGACAAGTGTTCTCCTTCGATCCGTCCATCCATTGGTCATCATCGTGCAACCGACTTTCCTCCGCTCAACTTTATGTGCCTCAATAACTTCCTTAGTAAGCTTCACTTCTTTCTTCAAATATTTCACTCGAATTTCATGATATGATTGTTGCTTGAATCCAACACCATGACGGGCAATCGATGCACACAGTCGATGAAACTCATCAATCTTTGCAATACTCGCATTGTTGTAGAAGAACTTAGCAATATCTTGACAACTATGTTGCATAGATACGGGTACGGTACCGGTACCCGGTACGGGTACGGGGTACGGGTACGTTAATATATATTTAATAAATATATATTATTATTTAGAAATACCTGTATAATATGTATCATACGAAAAATGTAAAATTTATGCAATAAAATATCATTATTAATTCTGATATGACATAATAATTATCTTAAAAATAAATATTTTCTATTTGTTACTTGTAGAGATGGCTTATGACAATATTGTTTTTTCACCTGTCACACACAAAACAAATGGTGTGGTGTACAGCACCTAACACTAATAAATATTATTTCAGAAAACCAATGATATGAACCCATTACCTTCAAGTGTACTACCTGCTGCCCTTTTCATGTCCTGGTGATGAAGATTATATTCATATGTCATGTCAAGCCTTGCTTCAACCACAATTCCTCTCTCCTCCCTCAGTGTTCAGAGCATAATTTAACCAATTTTAAACATATTAATCGTACCCAAAAAAACGTACCCATTTAAATAATAATTTTATTTAATATTGGGTACGTACCCGGGCGTACCGTGGCGTACCTAAAGCGTACACGTACCCGGTACGTACCGGGTACGGGTACTTTCACTATTCTGACGTACCAGTGCATCACTGCTTGACAAGCATTTTCCCTCACTTCCTCTTGAACATTGAATTGATGGTCGTTTGAGAGCATTTTTTTAAAAAAATGTGGTGCTTTGACTCTCAACTTCATTTCCTTCCTTGTAATCTCTTTTCTTTTTTTCACCAATTTGTGCACCATCATGCTCATCAACGCTTTATTTTGCTTCATATGATCGAACTTTTCGAGCATGTCGTTCTTGCATTTTTTCGAGTCGAAGCACCGCGAAAATCTTTAAAAAAAGCTCTCAAGCGACCATCAATTCAATGTTCAAGAAGGAAGCAAGGGAAGAAGCTTGTCAAGATATTGCCAAATTCTTCTACAACATGCAATACCTTTTAATGTTGCAAAGAGTGATGAGTTTCATTGCATGTGCACATCGATTGCATGTCATGGCGTTGGTTTCAAGCCACCATCATATCATGAACTCCGAGTGAAATATTTGAAAGAAGTGGAGCTTACTAAGGAAGTTATTGAGGCACATAAAGTGGAGTGGAGGAAAGTCAGTTGCACGATTATGATTGATGGATGGACAAATCGAAGGAGAAGAACAATTATCAACTTTTTGGTGAATAACCCAAAGGGCACAATTTTTCTAAAATTCATTGATGCATCTCATATTACTAAGACAACAAATAAGATTTTTAAGATGATTAATAATATTGTGGAAGAAATGGCGAAAATTATGTTGTCCAAGTTGTTACAGACAATGTGGCAGCCTATAAAGCAGCTGGAGAAATGTTAACAGAGAAGAGGAAAATGCTATATTGGACACCATGTGCGGCCCATTGCATTGATTTGATGTTGGAGGATTTTGCAAACAAAATGGACATCCATAAAGAGATAATTACAAAGGGGGAAAAATTTACAATTTATATATATTCAATGACGTCTCTTATTGTATTGTTGCAACACTTTACCCAAGGGAAAGATTTGATTCATCCGGCTATCACTCGATTTGCCACATCATATCTTATTTTAGGTTGTCGACAAGAAAATAAAGGTGCATTGATGAGGATGTTTACATGAGATGAATAAAAATTTACTTGATACAAAAAACAAAGGATGGAAAATATATTGAAGATGTTGCATTGGATAGAAATTTTTGGAGGAATATTGCATATTGCTTGAAGGTTGCATATCCATTGATTTTAAGGTGCTTCGTTTGGTGGAAATGGACTAGGAACATCCAAAAGGCTTAATGGAGTAAAAAATTCGTAAATTTAAAAGTTATTTGCTTTATGGTTTACTTATTTCAATGTTCGAATGCAAACTAAGTTTGTATACCAATTCTTGTAGCTACCAACCTATGTGGAATATAATCGACAAGAGGTGGGACAACCAACTTCATAGGCCTTTGCATGCTACCGCATACTAGCTCAACCCCCGATTCCAATATGATCCATCTTTAGGAATAACCTTAAGGTTAAACGAGGATTGTATGATTGCTGGCAAAGGATGGTATCGGATACGCAAATGCAAGTTAAGATTGATGTTTAACTCGAAGACTTTAAGCATGTAAAAAACTTTTCTAGGATTGCGATAGAAAAAAGTGCAATTACTGCTAAAAGTCTAGCTGATTGGTGGGATTTCATATATCCAAAGATTAAAAACTTACCCATAAAAGTTCTTAGCTTGACACATATTTCTTCCAAATGTCAGCGCAATTGATGTGCTTTTGAGAGGGTAAAATTCTTAAACCATATTACTTAATTAGATTATTCATAATCAATATTGATTTTTTATTTATCCTATGTAGGTATATACAAAGAAAATAAATCGCTTAAAGCAAAATACCATGAATGGCGTTGTTTTTGTGATGACCAACATAAAATTGGATAGGAAAAGACACGTTAGAAAGGCACCCAAATACAATGTGGATGATCTCACCTCAGGTGATGAATGGATTGCGACCATAGGGTTAGAGGAAGATGATACAAAGTTACAATGCCATCCAAGTTGGTGAAGATAACTCAAGGGTTGGGAATGTTGGAAGCCCACTTATAGAAGATTTCACTCTTCCCGATGATGATGACATAGAAGATGCAATAGATATGATGGAAATGAAGAAAACTTGAAAGATAAAGCTATGGATGATGCAATTATGATGAAGCTCACTTAACTGATTTACTCTAGTTGCATTAGCCATTAGTTATGGATCATATGATAATTTGATCTTTTGTTATTTTGGTACCTTGCATGTTAGATTTGGTCAATGATGCCTTATTTTGATAGCTTGGATGCTAGAACTTGTTTTGCTTTTGGTAAATTGGATATCAGTAATTTGATATTTTGCTAATTTGTTAGCTTGAAAGGTTGAACTTTTGCTTCAATTTTAAGAAATTGCAATATTTTATTTTTAGTTGTGCAACGTAATATATGAATATATTTAATAAAAAGGTCTGGTAGAATATGTGTCGTGCTACAGTGGTATACGATTTTGCATTTTTCCGACCCCTCCGGGTCGAGTTCGTTTTACGTGTTTGACAACATTGGGTTCAACAAATGCCTTGAGAAGTTCAAATGGAAATCTTGGAAAGTCCTATTCCATTTGGAAGCAATTGCTTCAGGCAATTAGATAACATGAATGCTCCTTTTCTATATAGGTCGAATACCAACAAAAGCATGCCCATAACCTCTATCAATCTCAACTATGTTAGATATGTTATACATAATTGAGGGTATAAACATGTTAGATATGTTATACATAATTGAGGGACTCCATGTAGGATATGTTAGAATTCCTTAAGTTTCACTCCTGCCAACACATACTAGATTAACAGCAAGTATGATTTACTGGTTTGTGTGGATGAGATAGTTGATACTAATATGAGGATGCAAAGTTAAATACAACGTAAAGAGAAGCATCTGAAAGAACAACACTAGAAATAGATCACGTAAAATTCCATTAAGTAATTAAGACTTTTGCAAGTACAGGTGACGATGCAGAGAAAAAGAGGTAGAAAGTATAAGAAAATGTGATAGGTTTGTACCTTCAGCAGATCCATATGGAGTGTTGGCATCATCAAGACCTGTAAAAAATACAGAACATTGAATAGTGAATTAATAAAGAATCAAGGTTTAAAACTTGATATTAAGCTCCTATATTTGACCAATTAAGAAGCAACACTCAATCTGAATCACAAGTTTGAATTACAAAAAGGCGAAAAGGAAACATAGGCAGTAGATATTCTTACGGTCATTGAAATGACAAAAAAATGATCATTTTTTTTATGTGATGAAAGGAAGAGCTATGACATACAATTATGCACGAAATATGCATTCTTGAGGATGATCTTGATTAGTTTAGGGGATAAATCACAGAATATATAGTATGCACAATCACCTCCTACTACAAAGACCCCACATACAAGCAAAAGAAGACATTGCAATACTTAGATGTTCAACTATTTGTACATAACTCCGTATGAAGAGAGAAGATATAGGTAACATGAATTAATAACCGGAATTTTGAGTTAGACTTTAAATTCTCGATCCAACTAAGAGATAGTTCCTGATTTTTAATTACTTGACCAAGAACAATATTGAAAGGTCAAATATGAGAAGGTAGCATTTAAACCACATTTATGAGCGGGTTGCATGGCTTTACAAAACAAGCTACTATGCAACTAGAACGGGAGTCTTAGAAGTGGCATGACAGTAGTTGATGGTGTTATTTAGTTTGAGGATTTATGAAATGTGTCTCTTCTCATGTCCACCACTACATTCCTTTTCACCTCCTAATAATTTGCATTCATGGATTAGCAGAAAATGGAAACTTATGCAACTGATCAATATTACCAGGCTTTATTATCACCAAATTTTATTAAATGATGAAGATACCCACCTAAACTTGAATTCTCTTCCGCCAAGTCTAGTTTCCACCTTGTAAAAGTGTCATACACCCTTAAAAAAAACAATACCATATGGAGAAAGATCCTAAGATCTCTGATTCATCTTTAGAGATAGATAATTAAAAGATCCTTACAAAAACCTTAGCTAATCTTGTAAAAAGAATAAAAAAAGAAAAGTTCGAGATATGAATTCCACTCTAGAGTGTGCATTTTTCTTGTAGCTAAATACATGGAACTCAAATCTGCATCAAAGATGAAGTTTTTTTATGACAGAAAAGGATGATTAGCAGAAAATGGAAACTTGTGCAATTCACCATTATTACTAGGCTTTATTATCCCCATATTTGATGCGAGCAAAAATATACATGTTGCACGCATCTATTTCATGTCATTTTTAGGCATTTCGTATAGGTTTATTTATCATTTTATTCTTTATATTTTACATATGAGTCAGAAACTACCAATATGTTGTCTCTTTAATGATTTTCAGGTGAAAGAACCTCAAAACTGCGGAGAATGTGGAATAAGAATTGAAGGGCCGAAGTCTTGCGGAAACCAACTGCAACTCGGGCCATTTTGTACCCAACACAGTCCGTATCCTACTCATCATCAACTCGGACTATGTTTTCCA
>LTAE01004582.1:0-31780 GCA_001647135.1 Pontederia paniculata | reverse complement strand
CAGCTCGTGATGGTCTACTTGCACATGGCAGAGGAGCCTGGTCTAGGATTAAGTCTTATGTTTTTATTAAAGAGAGAACGACGAACTCTATTGTTTAGTATTCTATGACAGTTTAACTGTTGGATGATAGTCTTTTATTGGAATTGAAGGAATAGACTTCAGTATTTTCTATATAGCAGAAATGTTTAATTTTCATAAATAGTAATTGTATGATGTGGCCCTTTTGTTGACCAGTCAATGGTCAAACTACAGGTAATGATATTGTGTGGTAGCGTCTCCAAAGTCAAGATTATTGCCAGGTGGCAAGGTCTGATTTGGGGGCGTTACAACATGAGAAGGCCATATTTCTGGGAGAGCTGCCACAAGCTACGATGAGGTTGGCGACCAACTAGGTGCAAGTTCCCGATCACAGGGAGCTTCTTGGGGCCGGGAGGAAGAAGGTACTTGGGTTTCCGCAAAGAATAATGAACCAAGGATGCAAGTGCGATGGAAAGAATCTATGCCAGTATGAAGTACACGGTCATTGTAGAAGAGAGGGTGATAGCAAAAAGATAGAACCAGGTTGAGGTTATATACACAGGAGCAAGCCAAACCTCACAATCCCTTTCTAACGCCATCGTTGACATCAGTTTGTTTACAGTGCAACTGGTAATTATCTATTGGAAGCAAGGACAACATAATTGCATCTTCACAGCATTTTATAGTTCGTTTCTGTAGATTGATGTTGATCATTATGCAGATTACTGGGCATTTTTTATAGCAAACATCGATGAGGGTCAAATAAGGCATAGATGATCTGTTCCTTTTTTTTTTCAGCAGAGTCAGTTGTCATCATCTGCTGCAAATTGTCAGTATCTTATTATAAATTTCATCGGATGCTCCGCAACATATTTATTGCGAGTAGCAACTTGGATTTTTAGATGCACATATAGTCAATCTTGTCCATATGTCTGTTGATTCAGAACTTGTTTTTCTGTGAAATATGAATACATCTTACTTAAGGCCATCAGAATGCTATCCAACAATTTAGGCATCTTAAAAGATCATCGATGGTGATTCCTTTTCGCCTTGATGAATATGTTTCTCCATCAGTATCTCCACAGTTTTACTGTATATCAATGAAACTTCATGAAATGTGATGTAACTGGTTCTGTACATGGAATGTTATTTGATATCCACACAGTTTTCGCAAACAAACAATCCAGCAGCAGTTGTTGACATAAGGCCAAGAGAAAGCAATGCGGGTAAGCGACGGCCTCAATAACAAGTTTTTGTTTCCATAAGTATCTCTACGCTGAGCGATGAACCTCGCCAAATGCTCTTTTGGATCACCCATTCCATCTTTGATATTTGGGCAATATGTATCTCGCTGGGTATGGCTCGTAGTCAACCTCTGGAGGATCATANTCCGCCTATGTTTATAGCCGGTCCCAAGCCCGGATAAAGGAGGAGGGTTGTGTTAGGCCTCGACAGCCAACGTAAAACCTCGTCGAATCTCATGAACATAGATCAACGAGCGCAATGGCGTCGTATGATCCATGTAGCCGACCCCACCTAGTGGGATAAGGCTTTGTTATTGTTGTTGTTGTTGTTCATCGGAATACCGGAGTCGCTCGTATATGGTGATCACCCTCATCCAAGTACGAGAGAGTGATTTTGCCGAGTTATATACTTTGTAACCCCCACCTCCCAAGCGTATAACCTGTCGTAAAGACATGGAATGTTAGAAAGGGAATGTACTGTATATCAATGAAACTTCATGAAATGTGATGTAACTGGTTCTGTACATGGAATGTTATTTGATATCCACACAGTTTTCGCAAACAAACAATCCAGCAGCAGTTGTTGACATATGATTCTTTTAACATTTCCTAGGTTGAGTAAACAAATCAAATAAGTCGCTTTTCTGTTTCAGGTCTTTAAGTATTGCTGATAATTATACCACATATGATGATCATATGACAAACATATGACACACAAAGCTTGGCATAAAAAATGAAATCAGACAGCTTTAGCTGGTTTGAAACCTCCCAAGAGATTCCAGATCATATATGAGAATAACCGAACAATTTGAGGATAGAAACATAACTACATTTCAGAGCTGAGAATGACAGCAATTCGAAACAAAATCATGATTGAATATTATCAAGAATATGAAAATTCTAATTGCCGAGGTACAGACTTTTCAGTGAAACCATAAACACAATTTCATGAATAATAAGAAGGTCTGCTTGGCATTGTAAGATACAACTGATTTTTTTTTACCATAAATTAGAAATGGTCAATGCAAAAGAATTGCATCCAAGTAGTTCATTTGGAATTCGTGCAGTAACATGAAATTGGTGAATCTAACTTGCTCGGTTCCTAGTGCGAATATGAAGAGCTCTGGATCTTATAGCTCTCAGGTTAACCCGAGCAGCGTGAAGTGCATTCCTCTGCTGCTCACTCGTGCCCTGAAATGACACCATAAATTCTTCCCTTTGCAACCTAAAGGCCAGTGCAGCATCCTCTGATTGACTAGGGCCAGCTCTTCTTCTAAATGTTTGGTCTCTCTCCAAATTCTGTGAAGCTCTAGCTGCAACTCTAATGCTGTTTCTACTGTTGGCTCTAACTGAACTGCTTCTGTTACTTCCTTCCACAATGATCTCATGGCGTGTCTCACTACTTGGTGACATTGCATTTGCAGCATCTTTCCTTGCTTCCACATCTTTTGGAAAAAGAAGCTGAATAGTGTTCCAAAGTACAGTGTTCACAGTGCAAGATCTACCATTGCTGTGGCAATAGAAAATGTCCAAATGCAGAAATTATCCTTCAACTCTGATAAAGAAAATCGCAAGCATATTTGTATGGCATATACATTCAACATTACAAGCAAATTACCTGATCAACTGCCTGCATTTTGGACAACGTTTTCCACATTTAGCTGCAGCACATTTCAAGCATTTGATGCAGAAGCTGTGATTAAAATGATGAAACAATGAACAACAGAAACAGACGGAATTAGTTACCAATTTCAAGTTTATGCACCTACAGATATTGTATTGCATCCAAATATAGATGAAAAGATTGGAAATGCTATGAGCAGAGTAAAGTAAAATTAAATGGCGGCTTAGAGAATACTTTTTCATTTTCCTACAATTTGAAGATGTTCTCTAATGCCTAAAAGCATGGAGCAGCAGATGTTCAGATACAGATCAAGCTGTTTTTGCCTAAACTTGGTTTAATTGAGCATAGAGTGTGTTCCCAGTTCCCAAGCATTCACCATCAATTTTTCTATCAGAAGAGACCACAAAAAGACTGAAAAGCAAAAAAAAAAAATCATTTAAATGTTTAATGAAATATTATTACCTTGCAACATTCATTGATTCTGTTAGAGGTCAATGGAAAAAAGGCATATTCTAGTTAGAATCTTTCATTGCATACTGTCCTCCAAATATGCCAGCCCATAGTTGCAGTAAGTATCCAGTTGAAGCACTTAGAAAATTTCAGCTTAACACTAATGACAAGAACATAGTGTCCTACTAGAGCTTTACTATTTCCAAATCCCTTCAAGATTATGGCCCAACAAACTTGGAACTTAGCATTCAGTTTATGCATAAAACACAATAAAGTAAATATTTCAACTTTGTAAATTCATTTGCTGTGTTTCCTAGATAAATGACAAGAAAAAAATCCACTTGGAATTTCTTTTACTTCCAGTATCCTTCCAGGATTTCATTCCACAAAATCAATAAGCAGCTATTAATTTGATGAAGCATGCAGGAGAGGTTTCAACTTATAGAATCTCTTAGTAATTTTTCTTCAAAGACTAATCCTAATCACGATCAAAGCATCTTCATTGGAACAAATCAGTAACTCTTCAGTTTTATCAGTTCATTGTTTTCTTTACCTGTGTCCACAAGGAGTAGTGCTTGGTTCGAAGCAAACCTCCAAACATATCTGCATGGACAGACCCCAAGTTGAGCATCCACTCCAAATTAACCAAGCGACTAAATCAAGAGAAAAGCAAGAATTCTCCAAGAGACAGATCATTTACAGCGCAAGAAAGCTCTTCCCTCAGACGATCCATGCACGGCAATGCTTCGCCCCCTCCCTTTTCAGCCGAATTTGCCTCCGCTTTCTTCTCCTCATCAGCACCACCAGCCACCGCCGGCGTTGACTCGTTCTTCGTTGCAGCGGTATCTGCAGAGCAGAACACGAAGTTAAGATAAAAGCAGTTCGTTTAATCCGTCAATGATATAAAGAATGGCAAGAAAAAAAAAGAGACCTTTTTTCGCAGCCTGGTCTCTATTATCATCCTCGTCGAGGCAGAGCACGACGGGCTGAATTGCGCTCTCCGGCGACTGCCGCTGGGATCTCCGTTTCCTGACATTGGCCACCCAAAAGATAACAAAAACCATCAACAATTGATGAACAAAACATCCAAGAAAAATGGATAAAAAGAACAAGAAACGTACCTTTTGGAGTTGGTGGAGGTGGGAGGGGTCCTGAAAGGGCGGTGGCCGGGGCGCTTCCCGTGGCGAGACTCCCTGACGGGCGTGTCCTCCACGACTTGACTGGCCAGAAGGAGCGCCTCCTCGTCCCATCCGGCCATGGCGGCGGCCGACCGGAAACCTGGGCTCAGGAAGCCCTCCTGAAGGGCCGTCGTTCCGGAGGCAGCGGTTCTGGGGGAGCGCTTCTCCGGGTTCTCGGCGTCCCTCTTGTCAGCGGCCATTTCCTCGCGCGTGTGCGTCTGTGTTTCTCTTTCTTCTCTCTGTTTTCAGGAGAACTCAGAGAAAGAAACAGGAAATGGGGAAGAGATCACAGCAACGGTCAAATTTTTGAAATGGGTTTGTGGGGCCCCCGAGGTTTGGTTCTGGGACAAGGTTACTAAATTAGGGTCGTCTACATAAATCATAATAATTAATAATAATTAAATGTGATAAGTTGATTATTACAGTATTATTATGCCATATTTGACTAATAATTAGTGCAATGACACAATATGCAAGAAACAAGGGACGACCTATTGGTTTTGCTTCACTTGTGAGTTGAATGAGAAATTACGAAGATGTAAAGATGACACGAGTGTCTTCTTTATGAGAAGTTTTTCTTACAAGAAAACTACTTAATTTTGAAAGATTAAGCATCACAATTATTGAAAATTCAAACAATTGATCTGTTAGTGTTTTCTTTGAATAGGGAGGAGAAATATCAGCGGAAGATAAAAATCATTACTCTTCCTTCAATCTTAATTTAAAGTAAAATAAATTTAGTTAATTAGAAGATAAAACAAGAGTTATTTTATTTTATTTTAAAAATTAAATAAGGCTAATTTTTACTCTTTTTTTTATTGCCCTTCCTAGAAATAGTATTATCCTCCACTGTATGATTATAATTTTTTTATGGCAATTAAGACATTTATCATGTCTACGGTCTACCTTTGTGAAGGAAACAATGTCACCACGGTGTCCCTTCGTGGTTACGTCGAGAATTATGATGATAAACTTTGTGGCTATAAGGTCTCGTTTGATTGAGGAATAAAGCATGGATTAAAGTCTTATTTATCATTTTTTTTGTCAAACATTATAAATATCAACTCATGAGTCCCCACAACATATAATGCTGAATTAAGTAAAAATCTCATCTTTTTGTATTCTACAATTGATCGAGAATAAGGTAGGCTCATGTGTTAGACTATCTCATGGATTAATTTTTTTTTAATCCAGCTATTGCAACCAAACGGGGCCTAGAGTTTATGTAGCTATGGGTGATTGACGAGGAAGGTGGCATTTTGGAGTACTATACATAAACATGTAAAAATGAAAAAGAAATTATATAGATACTACAAAAAACATATTTATTTTGTAGGCGGTTATACACAGAATATGCATTATTACGTGAATAATGCATAGTGTCTTGTAAATTCTTACTGAGACCCTTCTTAAAAAAAAAAAACTTAAGTCAACACTAGCTTGTGTTCATCATTTCTGTATTTTGGATTGAAGTTCTATTTTTTTTCTTTCACCGCAACTAGAAACACTCCACATATAGTTCAATACACATTCATTACACATGCATACTAAACTAGATGTCATCTTCTTATAAATTAAATTAGATGATTGCCTCTAGAAAGGTGCTTAACCGTTTAGCAAGCGCAAACTTCAAGGTCATTGCAGCTGAATTTTATCCCAATAAATTTGGAAATTTTCTTCCATGCTACAACAGTACAACCATCAGTTCTTATCTTCTTGTTACATTCTGTAGGTTTAACATTGATGTACAGAGTGATTTGTATCACACATAATTAAACCATCAACATCCTCGTCTTGGCACTTGACAAAGCGAGTAGGAAATAAAGACCAAGCAGCTCGTATCGGTCTTCGTTAATTTTTACCAACATATCCTTCACATTTCATTTTCTGAACTGCCCTTTTCTGAACTTTGGTCGAGGACAATAATCTTCGGTTTCTTTTTCAGCTTGCCCTTGTACAAAGGTTTACCACTCTCTGAAGAAAGCTTCTCAGTCTGATGTCCAAGTTTCTCGTCATCATCATTTCTGTCATCTTCATCTTCTTCTGTATCAGATGAACTACTTTCATAAGAGGTTCCTGATGGTTGAAACCCGTTCAAGGCTGCTTCAGCTGCAGAAACAGCTTCAGACGTATGGAGGTCTGCAACACCGAGTAGTAAATCCTGCAGGTTGATTGCATGGATCAATGGGGATAGCAATAGACAAGGCAAAGTTTGCTAGATTGTCACATACCATCTCAATGTATTCTTTCTCATTTCCACTAAGAGTTTCTATGTCATAATTGGCACGAGATTTGTCCTGCAATAGAGCTCAAACTCAAAACTCATAAAATGAAATCAGAATTGTGTAGAAATACAATAGAAGATTGCTGGACAAAATGGAGCATACCTTTGAATCAAGCTCCAGCTGCTCATTAGCTTTGGCTATTGCCCCCAAGAAATCCTTTACTTTTCCAAGAACTGAAATGGAACTAATTTTATTATTTTCAGGAAACAAAATGAAGAGTGAAGCATTAACACCCAAGTGATGAGAATAATAATTCCCATAAGATCTCATGTAGAAGCACTTTAAATTATGACAACAAATTGGGACAACATGCTCCAATCGTTGTTCAGAAATGATTATTGTGCAACTGTGAAATAATCACAAACAAACTGGCTTGCACTAGATTATTTCAAACGAAAAGTCATAATGTTACTTGATGGAACCTTTTGACAAGTAGATATAATAAAAAAATCTATCTAATAAGGTTTAGACTACAACTCACAAATTCAAAAGTAAGCAGTTTAAGAGACATAATTCATACACATAATCTTCTGGAATATATACCTTGGCTTTGGGAAATTGAAGTTGTTAAAGTTTCTCCCTTGGGAACCAAATTTGGGGCAGGTTTTCCCTGTTGATTTCTGGGCTGAGGACCAGTACGAAGCAAAAGAGACTCTGCAAAATCCATTAAAAGTTTTCTGAATATAATGAAAAAGAAACAAGAATAATCAACCAGAGGTCAAGGCACATACCCAGGACAGATGGCTTCCCAGGAATATGATCGAGCAACTCTTTGCTGCTCTCTGCCATTGTTGTAGTAGCTGCTTTTTCTCCTTGTTAAGATCTTTTTTCTGCCTTTTGAATCCTAGCAGTTGGAATGAATATGATGTGATATCAATATCTCATTAGAAAATTAATTTATAGAACAAGGCATAAGGTCCTGTCTGACATGAAGACATAAGAAAGATATGCCCAGTTTATCCCTATATCCTGCCAAACAGAAAGCTTGTCAACTGTAATGGACGTCTATGAATTTGCATTGTAAATGACAAAATGGGAGAAAGCCTGTTGAAATTCGCAAAGTTGACTTATTAGCAAATGCCAAAGATTATGTTGAATGTGAAATTTAACCGAAGATATGCTTAAAATCCAACACGGCACTGCAAATGACAAATTGAGAGAAAATCATTTGCAGTTCAGCAAGGTGACTTATCAGTAAATGCAGAAGATCACGTTGAATGTGAAATTTGATATAAAGGGTAACAAAAAGCACTTTATAGTTGTTCACATCAAGCATACTCCATGCAGGCAAACTATGACCATATAGCATGAAAACTGAACTAAAGAGAAGTGTCCGCATGAGAATGTTGCATCATTTGGAGGCTGAGATTGCAGAAAGAAAACAAATAACAAAGCAAAAATAAAAAAAGGTGGCAAATCACAGGATGGACAGTGTAAAGTGATGCAACCAACAAAATTAAACTTTTATCTCTTGACGTACTAAGAAATTTAGCAACTTGCATTACCTTCAAAATTAAGAGAACATTACCTTCGAAGAAGAGGTGGAGACCAACAGCGGTGTTAGTCGAGGATCACAGTGGTCGGATGCGAGGATACGACGCAGTGGTGGACGAGCTCCGGCGACAAAAGGAAGAGGGGTTTGTTTCGGTGTCGCCGTGCCGGCGAGATCGGAAGAGGAGAACCAAGGGGACGAGGAGTCGGCCGTAGGGTTTTATTGAGGGGCTGTAAGGGGTTTGGGAAAATTACTGATTTTTTGAAACGTGCATCCTATAAAATATATCATTTTTATTATTAATTTTAAATTAATAGTCGAATTTAGTTATTCTCTAATTTTAATTGATTAAATCTGATTATTAATTTAAAATTAATGATTAAAATGATATGCTTCGTGAGTTATATTTCAAAATATTGTGCACCTCTATTTTTCTCTAGAAAATAATAATATCTTTTGAGACGAAGCCGAGTTTAATGTAATACTAAATAAGAACATATTTTAATCATTTAATAAATAATTAATGATAAATTATAAAATTAATAAATAAATCATTATAATTTATAAAATTAATTATGTATCAAAGAGTTAGATGTGTTCAACATTAAACTAATTTATTAAAAATTTGATTAACTGACGTAACAAATAAATTGAATTGAATTTATTATTATCAGATTGAGATTGTTTTACAATCAAATTCTAACGAAAATAAAAAAAATAACAGGGGAAAAAGGTTAAAAGTTCAGACTTATTAAAACTCCTAACTAATATTCTATCATACGTCACTAACTGACTAAATTAATCATTTTTATGAGTAATAAAATTTATATAACAATTTTTTTTCAACAAATAGATGTACAATTTTTTTTTGGTAAGGATAGATTTATAATTCTTTGATCATCATGTAAGAATGTTAATCAAGATACTGTTTATTGAGTAATAAAAATGACATCAATTTTGTTTAAAAAACTATTTTCTTCTCTTATATTTTAGAAATATTTTTCTATGTAACTAAACAATTTTTCCATAAGAAATGCTTCGTACAAACAATTTCAAAGATTCAAATAACAGGTTTACTTATGAGGATGTCACATAAAAACGTGATGAAATCTTAAATAAAAAATTGTAAGTATATATATGTACTAATAAAAAAATTAACGGTTAACTTTGCCAAATCACACTCCATGCCATAATTCGATCAATTTATAAAAAAAAATATATTAATAAATTATGCATAACAATGAAAATATTGAATTTCATCTAAATCAAGTAAAACGAATATATCCAAATAATTATATTATTTGTATGAGACATATATATACAATTATAAGATTATATAACCTAAATTAAGATTCTGTTAATTCTGTTCATTGTTTGATTCGAGAATAAAATTCAAAGGAGTACTGACGTAAAATATATTACTATTCAAAAATAAAACTATTCTTGTATCATATATTGTGTTTGGATTGAAGTGGATAATATTTCAAAAATAAGTAAGCTTAATTATTTAATACATATATCTTTTACTAATAAATAAGTTTTTGTTTATTTCATTTTTATGAATATGACTGATTACTAACTATAATTTTCTAGTGAATAACAAATACTTATTAATTTATAATATAAGTTTATTTATATAATTAAAATATATAAAAATAACTAAAAATATCTAATTTTAAATCATGATTGATCATTTAATAATATGGAAATATAATAGCATGTGGTTAAAAATGAAAAAAATATGGTTGATAAAGAAAAAAAGTGGAATAATGTTATTCTTGCATGGTAGTCCCTTGTCATAATTAAAAAAAAAGCGGTATTAATAATTTTTAAATTAAAAAATAGTTATACTCCTATTCTGATTCAGCCATTTTTCTTAGCTACTTATTCACCATTTTATCCATCTTCCACCACGATCTAAAAAATCCAGCGGAGCATGATCTGGATCGGACCAAACTGGGCGGTCTAATTGGTCCACTTGTCACCTGACATTTGTTTAGCCCTCCGAACAGGCCGATTCTGAAAGGGAAGAAAGCTAAGAAAAGATAATTTGAAGAACAAAATTAGCAACAATTTAAGGCATGTAACCATATAAATTTTCAACGATTACTTAAAAAAAATTAAAAAGGAAATAGTCAAATAGAAATGTAAAAAAAAGGAAAAGAAGATAATGAATTAAAGAGGGTCAAAAAATATAGCCGTAATTTTAAATATTGAATAATTCTAGTATGTTAAATGATAGAATTAACTAAAATATCAAATGTCATAGTCTCATGTATGTGAACTTATAAGCTAACTAGTTCAAACTAAAGCACTAATAATACTATATAATTTAAAAATGAGCATTTTTTCACCTCGTATATATCGTTACTTATATGTATATTTTTTTTTATTACTCGATCTAATAGTTTAGATTAATTGGTTCGATTAGTCCGATCAGAACTTAAGATCTCTTTAGATGGATGAGTATTAATCTGATTTTGACAAGTTTGAGATCGAATTTTGACAACCTTGTATATGTTTTTGTTTTAAATATTTAGATCAGTTTTTAAACTTAATCTTAAATATTTCATCTTAATTGAAAAAAAATGGCAGGTCAAGAAACAAGATTTATATCAGTGACGTACAGTCTCAACTTGTGCATTGTTTTTAAAAAGTCAACTTGTTAGTTAAAAATTTTCAAATCGAATTGTTATTAGTCATGTTCTTTTTTTATTTTTTATATTAGATTTAAGAGCATTCCATTATAATTAGATATATAAAAATTACCGCATAGATAGTAGTAAATTGATGTTAGATTAGCTTGGTTATATACTTTTTACTCTTAGGATATGTTTGGATATAAGTGGGGAAGGGAAGAGAGAGAAGGGGCAAGATAATGGAAGGGAAGAGAATGAGGTTAAAAAATTTCACCATCCATTCAACCTCAATTTGAGATAATAATTTTTAGTTAAATAGGAAGAGAAAGAATGTTAATTTTTAACTTTTTCCTTTAAAAAATTATCATTCAAACAAGGTTAATTATTATCCTTCCCTTCATTATCCTCCATTACCCTTAATCCAAATATGCCATTAAGAAAATAAATTGGAGCACGGAATGTTTAGGATTGTATATATGATTATTATGTAATATCAAATATTTATATGCATATTAATAATGAGTTTAATAAAGATGAAACAATCTCCGGTGAAACACTCATATAATTAATTATCTATTTAAATTTATAATTTAAATTAAAATAATCTAAAATTATTTAATTAATTTAAAATATAATATAATTTTAAATTAATTTAATTTATATCATAAATTTAAAATAAACGAATAATCATATGAGTATTCATCGTAAAACACATGAAAAATTATTTCACGTTCATTAAATTTGTTAATAATATATAATGCAGTGCACATGAGTTGTGCCATTTGTATATATCAGAAATAACAGTTTTGAGGGCTTCCATTTTTTAAGGCTATCTTATTGCACCTCTTTTAAAGCAAAATATGAGACTTTTAAAAGTCCATAAATTTAGCCGAAAAAGAAATCAATTTTAATGATGTAAGCATGATGTAATAAAAAAATTGAACAGCACGTGCCGACCGACGAAATTCACGTAATCCAAGCCAAAAAAACAAGTGACATGTCACATCTCATCATTAAAACCTGTATCGTGATATTTGTATAATTGTGCTCTACGAAGAAAAGAAAACTTGAATATAAAAATGCCCCAATGGCCTCGCGTTCGTCGTTATTTATCCATTTCCACTCAAGCAGTGGACTCTGGTTTCTGACAGTATAAAGCGAGTCCTTCCATTACCATACATCATTAGATCTATCCGTAATCTTCGCCAAGATCTCTACTTTAACAGGTTGGTTTGCATTTATTTTCGCCTCCGCATTGCCTTTGGCATTTTTGGTTGGAACTCGGATGCCTGTTTTCCTGATAGTATCAGATAAATTATAACGTTTGAGATTCATTTTTCTTCCATACTTGGTGAATTTGCTCGTTTTCGTATCCGAAATGTGAGTTCTTGGTGTTGCCTGCAAGGAGGTGGAGTTGTCTGTGGACTCATTAGAAATTGGTACAAAAAAGAGAGTTTTTTTAGCTTCTTTGATCGTACTTTTCTTGAGTCAAACATTTTCGGCAGGTATACTTCATCTTGTTTGCTCAGAAGGAAAATCCCCTTGTGCTATATGCAAAAAGCCTCTCGGTTTCTATAGAAGTTGTCTGCTTTTTGGTTCAGATTGGTACAGATGACTCCTGCAGCTGATTGCTCAATCTGGACGTGAATTTTGATTCGAATGCGAATTGGTTACTCCTGCCAAATATGTAAAGATTTGCTTTTGCCATTAGAAACTGAAACAAGTGGAGATGCTAAGTATATAGCACTTCCACAAACAGCTAGTTACATGTATTCTGTAATTATGACTTGCTTCACATTCAGACTTTGGTGGGTATGCCATCATAATCAGGTGCTAGCTTGAGTAAAAGAAAAGGACTTAGCAACATTAATAGCTTGATGTCTAATTAATTCACATATGACTTGGACAGATTCATATGCATAAGCATGTTCTTAGTGGATAGCAGAAAAAAGTACATCTGGTTCTTTTTTTTCTCTCGTCTCTTTCTTTGTGATACCATTGTATGTATGCCAAGGATTGTTGGCACTGATTTCCATCCTCGGTAAAGATTTTTAACAATCCTCAATTGAATTGTGTTTACTCCTTTAGATCATGATATTTGGATTTAGAAACTAACATGAGAGTTATGCAAGCAGCCATGTCGACACAATCTAAGGTGTTGGATGCACTATCACAAAATGACTACTCGATCAACAGTAGTTTGAGAATTGAATCATTCTCAGAAGAGAAGGACATGGGACTTGTACCTGAGACTGGTTGTCTCTCCATAATTGTGCTTGGAGCTTCTGGTGACCTTGCCAAAAAGAAGACATTTCCAGCGCTCTTTAACCTTTTCCGGGAGGTTTGTTTTATTAACCATTCAAATTCATTAGGATGTATACTTTGAACTACTACAATTGTGTTTAGGGGGTCACATGTAACTCAGCTTCATGGCATTTTTAGCAGACTCATGCAGTTGTGGTCATCACATTGTATTACTGTAGAGATCAGGTCGTACTTGATGATTGGACTTATTTTCAAGATAATCTGTTATTGGCCATTTGAGATGGTGTATAGTACTTCTATATGCTATTTGGAGTTCTCATGTGATCCATTTAAGCATGCCTCATTGAGGTATTTTTGTTGGCATATCCAACATTGATCTTGTTTGTGCATTAGATTAATCTTTGTCCACATATGAATTAAGAATGTGCCCTACAAGAATCAAAAGCCCACATCAGCCTGGCACACAGCAGAGCACACGGAGGAACTTTGATCAATCTTCTACTTCATAGTTTAGGCTAAAGAATGCTTTGAAGGTCTTAAATTGTCCTGTCATAGTAAACAAATCGCTACTTCTAGTAAATATACATCTTCTCGTTCCCAAAAACTTAACTAATGACTTTAAGTGTGCTTTTTTCATGTTAGTCATCTGACTATGGTGATATGCAATTGTCCACAACATTGGGATCTGGATTTCAGTTATGTAAATGATTTTAGTTACTTGGATTTTCATTCCTATATAATGCCCTCTTATTTTGTTCATTGTCTGAGCATTTGAAATTTTCTTTTTTCATTTATATCTTTAATTGTTTGAGACATCACCAGGGGTTCCTGCAAGCCAATGAAGTCCACATCTTTGGTTATGCTCGGACAAAGATCTCAGACGATGACTTAAGGGATCGCATAAGCAGGTGATATCCTGTTAGTCAATAAACTTCCTTACTTTACTTTTCCAGAAGATTAGTAAAGGTGATGAATTTATTGAAATTCTCATTCCAAACTTTGGTAATACCCATCAGTAAAGTTTTGGTTAGACGGAAGAAAGATAACATTGATTTAACATATAAAGAAATTTGTTGTAGTAGAAGTTACATGCAATATACATAATAATGAAATTGAGCGAATAGAGATTGTGTCAAATAACAACTGTTCTAATGGAAATGCAGAATTGATGCACCATTAGTCCTATTTAAAATAATTTGTAACTAATGAAGTAAATCCATATTTCTTTCTTAAACCTCTTCACTTACGTTCAGTAACTATAAGACAAAACCTTGTGACAAATATGACCTTTTTGCTCCATGGCAACTTATTTACTGTTTTCAATTTAGTGAAAACAGATGAATAAAACATTAGTCAATCAATTTTATCAACAATTTTAAAGAAAACCCTTCCATTTTCTTTGTATTATTTTTCTTGAATTATGTTTCTGTTGTAGCTTACATTTCATAATATTTACTCTACAGGTACCTTAGCCAAGGGAAAGCTTCTTCAACTGAGTTTTCAGATGATCTCTCAAAGTTTCTGGCATTGGTAATCAATATTACGACCTGCTTACCTCGTATTTTGCTGCTTGTTTAGGTAACATAGGAATTTCTACTTCACAGATAAGATATGTTAGTGGAGGATATGACAGTGAGGATGGATTTCAATTACTGAATAAGGAAATTTCAGAGCATGAAACAGCAAAAAATAGTCAACCAGGAACATCTCGCAGACTCTTTTACCTTGCACTTCCACCTTCTGTTTACCCTTCTGTCTGCAGAATGATACAGGGTTACTGCATGAATAAATGTAAGCTTCTTACACATGTAACTAACTACAGAGGCCTCATCTGTCAGTCTGTTACTAGGTTATGAATTTTAATATTCAGGTTTTACTTGATCATTTATCTTTTGAAATATTGTAATTTGTTTGTTCTTTCTCGCAACAGATTTGAATACTTACGCGGACTTATCCTCAAAACTTCACACATATAGGCACCTAATTGAATGTTTGAATGGAAAATCGAGGAATTTTAGTGTTTCATTAGTTATATTTAAATTTGAGGGTGTGCTCATGTAGTGCAGTAAAGATATTAAGTAAAAAGATGTGCCAAATTACATAACTAATATCCAAGATTTCTTCTGATCTTGATCCATGGGAAGTGTATGGGAGGCAGGAAGATCTAGAGGTGGAAATGCACTAGGTTTGGGCAAGCTTTCAGAGACATCTGGAGACCCAATATGGGTTCTTCTATGATATTTGTAAATGTAATTTTATGTGAAATAAGCATGAAGTTTCTCCCCTGATCCGTGTTAACAAATCCTTATCAATTAGTTTACTTTGTTGTATAATTATATGTTGCTTATTCAATGCAACATTTAAAAGAACTGTCTAATCAATTTTGTTTCTTCTGTTTGAAGCTCTGTAAAATATAGCATTTCTATCAATTTGTACTTCAAAAGTGTATTTTCAGTTCTATCATGAATATTTTACAGTATTTTATTTTCCAGCAGAACATAAAGAGTTAACAAGGGAAGAGAAATATTCTCGCCAATGTTTAAATCTCATTTGTGAATATCAGTACCAGGACAATTTTGCACATAATTTTCATTTTAAACACATATTCAGTATACCTAAAGACTGTTTCTAGATTAAAGTTTTATATTTGCACCAGCAATCATGTGCATCTCCTGTAAGGGGTCAAAATATGTGTGTAGCTGCCACAGGTAGGGTCATTAGAAGGCCATGGATATGACATAATGCATGTACTACCAAATATATGGCCCGAAAAATTGGCTAAACATGCACTATTACTTTTCTGTAATAACTTTGGTCACTTTGAGAGGACAAGCTAGTTGGGTAGTGTCAAATTAGGTGATAGTGGAGAGGACTCTCCAAGTATTTACATGTAAAAGTTGTTGGTGAAATGTGTTGGTTAGAGAGATGTCATACAATTAACTATATGGTAATCCTGTTAAATCTTCAGGTTTTGAAATTGTGCTTGATTGGAAGTTGGAATTTTTTCAACCAAGAGCTTGAGATATTTAAGGTTTTTTTATTAGTATATTAGCTGGTTCTGAATGTTAAATCTTTTAACATTTTCATGTGAGTATTTCTCGATGTATTTAGTATCTCAAGACTTCCGTCTAGCCTTTTTTTCTCAGATATTGGTAAGTTTCAAACCAATGCCATCAGTTTTACTTGTGCTAATAAATATCATATTTTTCAGCTGACCATAGTGGGTGGACAAGAGTTGTAGTAGAGAAACCTTTTGGCAAAGATTTACAATCTGCAGAACAGTTGAGTGCCCAGCTTGGGGAGCTGTTTAATGAACAGCAGCTTTACCGAATAGATCACTACTTGGGAAAGGAGTTGGTTCAGAACCTGGTAGCTTTTTGTAACTGGCCAGTTAAATTACCTCTGTAAATGATACATTCATGATTCCTTTGTCTGATATGCAGCTGGTGTTGCGCTTTGCAAATCGTGTATTTCTGCCTCTTTGGAATCGTGATAACATAGATAACATACAGGTAGCTTCCATCTACTTGTACTGAATCAATTGAAAAAGTTATGCTTTGTTAGGTGTACAATTATTTATGTGATGATATACAGCATCATCCTCTGATTTTTTTTAGTTATAGCTTTAAGGCCTTGTAGGTTAAAGAGTCTCAACAGATAACATCAATAGAACACTCATCTTTTCTTTCTCGCATATTTTCTTATTTGAGGTGAACCGCTAAAACATAGAGTTTATATTGAGAATACACATGTAAATGAAACTCATGTATGACCTCTAAGATTGAGTACTGTTCTATAGATCGTTTTCAGGGAAGATTTTGGAACTGAAGGACGAGGAGGATACTTTGATGAATACGGGTATGTTCCTTTCAGGCATTTCTGAAACAAAATCCAAAAGCGAGACAAAATAGTTAGTATGACCTGAAGGTGAATTATGCATCTGGATCCAATATGATTCTGGATTGTGTTAATTTTTCCCTAGAAATCTTATACTTGATGTTTATTCATGGAATTAATTTGTTTGACTTCCTATTTTTCTGTGTGAAACCATCTTCAACACTTTCATAAACAATTCCAAATCATTTTATAGTCCCAAATTCTATTTTACCAATATTCATCATTGTATGATGCACCCAAATTTGCTTGTTGTTTTGAAACTTTATTTTGTTTCTAACTAAGTAATTAGTTGACTCAGCTTGCTAGTGATAAAATAATTATGTAATATGTGATAAACTTTGCGTAACTAGTTTTGATTCTTTTGCAGAATAATTCGAGATATTATTCAAAACCATTTACTTCAGGTAATGGAAACTAGAAAACTTCATTATCCTCTTCTGACTCAAGTTCAAGTTGAAAATTACTAATTTCTGTCTTTTACAGTCTACGATTTGCTGATGAGTGGGCATGAGAATATGAATATGCATTATATATTAGAATTATGGGCAAGAGCGCATGTTGTTCATGCCTAGACAAAACTTATGCTAGCACATATTTGTGAAATCATCATTTTTAGAGAGTTCTTTTTTAATTTTTTTCTGCATTCAGATTATGTAAATATTCTGGGTGATGTAGAAAATGTTAGAGAATGTTTAACTGCCAATGGACACATTATTGGGAAAGGGTGATGACAATGCGAAAAATAAGCAGCGAGATTGCTAGCAATTGCACTAGTTGTATCTAGTAATAATGAGATGATTAGAGTGTCAAACATACTAGGAGTAATCTAATTTTTGTCTTCTGACTTTATCCATTATTCAAGAGGAAAAAGAGTTTGATTGTATTGAAAACTAAAAATAGAAATGATTTCAATTAAAAAAGAAATTTTATGCCTTAAATTGAGAGAAAAGATTGCTTTATATCCCCTCTGATAACACTTTCAATCAATAATGAACTCGATCTAAACTCTTACGATGGAAATGTTGTTCCTAGGTGTAGGACTCTGACTCGATGATCTAACTACCTTGATTTTCAGATGCGATTAAAGAAGTTCATTTGAATCGACTCTAATCTACCCAAAAGCTAGGTGTTCGATCAATGCCTCTTGAGGGGCTTTTCATCCTTTTGGCGGTGTGTTGCCACTCACCACAATACAGGTAGCTGCTTCCCAGTAGCAGACTTCTAGCCACGCTTAGAGTAAATTGCGCACGTCTTTGGAGATCCCATGCACTTCAAAGTCAGGATCTTTGCCTGTCTATTGAGACGAGGACGGATTGTTACTAAAGTATACATGGCCAAATGAGCACCACAGACAGATACCACTTATGCTCTATGTGGGTAGGGTGAGGAGGACATCAACCATCTATTTTGAGTGCCCCATAGCCACTGAGACGTGGCGCCACATCGGGTGTACAACCATAGACACCTCGAATGCAGATAGGCTTTGGGCCTCCATTAGAGTGATAGCTCACTTGACACTCAAGGGTGGAGATGTTCTACAGCGATAGTCTTGGCCATGCCATGGGGATTTGGTTGTAGCCCAACCACACCATCTTCAAGGGTGAGAGGTGTTACACCGAGAATATCATACACCATGTTTCTTTTTTTTATCGGTGATGGGATTTTTGATAGGATTTTTGTATGGGTGTGCATGCTCTTTAGGCTCGAAAGTTTGTTTTCTTTCTCCTTTACTTGTAGATTATCTAGTTTACAAATTTTAATAGATATGGATGACTACTAAATTGTATCCATCTTTCCTTTCTCAAAAAGAAAAAAAAGAACAATACAGAATGATATTTTGTTATGTGTTTTCGCTTATAGTTTCTATTCAAGTATCAATTGTAGGCATTGGTTGACATGGTAAATTACTAACACCTGTAGTGATAAAAATTAATATGGAGCTTGTAGGAAATATCTGATCATGGTAATTTTCATTATCAGCATCATTATCTTAGTCTCAGTCCTAAGCTACTGTTCAGTTATATTTATCATTATTCTGGTTCTTCTCTATCACATGTCAATTTTTGCTTTATTTTCAGTCAGCTGGGAAAAAAAATTATTGTATGCCTAATTTAACTTTATAAACAATATTTCTGTAGGTTCTTTGTCTAGTTGCCATGGAGAAACCTGTTTCCCTCAAGCCTGAGCACATACGAGATGAAAAAGTGAAGGTGATAACTTTCTTATGCCATGAGAATTTCTTTTTGCATATTAAACTTGTGTTACACAAATACTTGTTTTGCCCTTGTTTTTAAGAAATTAATACACCATTACTTTCTTTTGATCATTTTGAAATTTCCATTTTTAATTGGGAAGTCATGTACACTCTCAAGAGAACAAGGGAAACAAAATTGGTGCTTTATGTAGTTAAATATTCTTTCACGTCTCAGGTCCTTCAATCAGTCCTACCAATAAAGTATGAGGAGGTTGTACTTGGACAATATGAAGGTTACAAAGATGATCCAACAGTTTCAGACAGCTCGAACACTCCTACTTTCGCATCTGTTATTTTGCGGATAGACAATGAAAGATGGGAAGGCACGTCTTACACTTGATTAGGTTTATTAATTTCATATGTGCTATAGTTTATGTTTGACATACAAATGGATTTTAGCAAGTCTGCGTATCTTGGATCATTATGTTACCTTTTTGTTTATATCTCCAGTAGTTCTTATCAGAAACTTTCCTTGTAGGTGTTCCTTTTATACTCAAGGCAGGAAAAGCTCTAAATTCCCGAAAAGCAGAAATTCGTGTTCAGTTTAAAGATGTGCCTGGTGATATCTTTAAATGTATGACTTTGAGAATATTATTAGGACGTTTCCTTGAAGCTTTTATATTACCTGTAAAGACTGTTCGTTCATACTATACATAATGTGCTAGAATACATGTTGGATTTGAATGTTATACGTATGGCCCTAATGCATATGATTTAATTTTTGTGTTATCATGAAGGCAAGAAGCAGGGAAGAAATGAGCTTGTCATACGCCTACAACCATCAGAAGCCATGTATATGAAGCTAACTGTAAGTACTTGTTTGCCTTTGAAAATTGAAACATATTATTTTCAACTACTTGTTTTCCTCTTCGATACTTGTGATTTCATATTTCAACAAGGATAGCAGGTACTCAAATCTCACGATGAGGGTTGTGTAGGAATTTAATGGAATGAAGCAATGCAATTTAAGAAAGTGGTATAGAATTATGATTCTTAACTTTAAATCAGAGAACCCTTAAAAAAAACTTACAATGAGAGATCAATTTGCATTCCAGCGTCAGCCGAATAATGAATATCAACTTTTAGGGAGTACATATAATTGTGCTTAGGCTTTTCTTGCCCTCTTCCTTTCTTGTTCAAACGAAGTGGAATACTGCCTTTCAAACACGGGAGATTATGTGATGATTATTATGTGGCAATTTGGGACCTGTCACGAAACCAACATAAAATTAGTGTCTCGAGTTTGAGCTTAGTCATATTTTTGTATAGCCATTTATGATATGAAAGACGTATCTTATATATGTCACTTATTTGTGTTAGCCAATTTTAATGCATCAAACCTCTCAAATTCTAACTGTTTCTCTATGATGATCTTTCTAATTATATGTACTTTGTCAGCAAATCATATTGTGATAATGCTGTTAAAAGAAATTAGATAAGAGGCTTTGCTGCTATTGATATCACATGCATATCAATGGGTAGCTCTTGACCTGTCTATTAATAAACATGTGATTCAATTTTGAATTGAAATAATCATATTTATGAATTGGTATTGTCATGTTCTGTTATATCATGTGGTTAATTAACAAGTCAAATTTGTGTTAATAGTTCTTGCCTTCTTGGCATTATTGATATTTGCATTGTTTTTAGTTAAAACTTATGTTTATCATGTCAACTCATAACCTGGCCTGCCAACCTGAATTCTCCACCCTTCTTGACTATATTACAGATGATAGTATGTTGACTTATTGTTATACTTTCTTGTGCAGGTAAAAAAGCCTGGATTGGAGATGTCAACTATACAGAGTGAACTAGATTTATCCTATGGGCTTCGATATCAAGATGTCAAAATTCCAGAGGCATATGAGCGACTAATCTTGGACACGTATGCTTGATGCTATACTTTGACGTTATATTTTTAATGTTGTTTTTTCGTCTTCCTCCCAAGTATGGATAACATGCACATGATAATATAGTTTGCTTTGTATCTTTTGCATTTCTCTCATGTTCCGGGTATCATAACCTTTATTCTCCATTTCTAAAAATGAAATGTAGAGATAGTTTCATCTTTTGATACATAGGAGAGTGAGTGTGAGCAAGCAAGTAATATATCAGATATCATTTTCTGCAGGATCCGCGGAGACCAACAACATTTTGTGCGCAGAGATGAACTGAAGGTGTGCAATGAAGCCTAATTATTTCTAAATGGCCTTCTCCAAGTGCCGAGATTTTCGCTCTTCTAAGTTGGACTTAACTGACCATGTGCAATTGATGTTTTCAGGCTGCATGGGAGATTTTCACCCCTATGCTACACAGTATTGACGCAGGGGAGCTGAAGCTTTTCCCGTACAAGACAGGCAGTCGTGGTCCGGAGGAGGCAGATGAACTGCTGGCTCACTCAGGCTATGCGCAGACGCATGGCTACGTATGGATACCTCCTCCTATATGATACTGCACATTGCATGTTTAAGGTCTCTTGTTGTGTAACTTGTTGCATTCTTGTGCATACAGACATACTATATGAGTCTGTCTTTGTGGAGATGGATAAAGCATGTATGCGCTCAAATAAATTGTCACTCCATGGGGAAACATGTTTCATGTTCAATTAAGTCAGCATTGTTGTGAATTTGAATCAGCTTTGCACATTTGAACTGATATTTTTTTCCTTTAGTAATCAATGAGAAATTTTTTCCATGGACTAAACGATTATACAGTTTTGGAAAATGTTCTTTCCCCTCGCACTCTCTCATGGCACAAATAAAAAAGATAACATATTTTCTACTTACTTTATATGCATAATAATAAAAGTATATGTATTTTTCCATATTAGTTCAAAACGTTTTAACGAAACAAAGAATTTGACATTGCATTAACTTAGTCACAAGTGAGCACGTTTTATGGAGAATGGAGATGCATAGCGAACACTATGGTCTCAAACTTAATGGAAAAAAACGTATGATCTCAAACTTTTCTTTTACTATTATAAGTTCCTGGTCTTCTTTTCAACTCGTCTAGAAAACTTAGGGGCAAAAACTACTCATTTGGATGTTAAATGTAAATGGAAAACATACTCAACGCACTACAGCAGCAACGACACCTAGCCAGTGTCTACTTCAAATCCTGAATGATACTGTAATTCTACGATATCTAAACTCTCATCCAATCCTAGAGTGCAAAGATTTAGACTCCTCGAGTTGAACGGAATTAATCCAATATTAATGGCCTACTGAATATCATGAAGCTAAGCTCAAAGAACCAACCAGATAGACCCACGGATAAATAAAGAACATGGAAACAAAACAATTGGAATAAAGAAAGCAATTGCATTACAAGGTTGCAATTGAACGGATGGAGCAAGTTCAAATTAACATAACGAGTACCACGAAACTCCACAATGTGACTCTTCTTTTGTTAGGAGACAACTAATTAAAATCATGGGCATGAAGAGATAAAAATTAAGTTACACTCACAAAGACTTTTAAGTTACATTCCTTTATGCTTGCTCAAGGGGCAAGCAGTTTCTCGATGATCTCCCGCAGAGCTGGCGCACTTGAATTGCATTTCTGGTCTGCAAAACACGACCGCCCTTCCTCTGCTGCACGGCAAAGTTGCGGATCTAGTGGTACCTTACCTAGAAATGGAACGCCCATTTCCATGCACATCTTTGCAGCTCCACCACTACTGCTATCGAATACTTCACTGCAGGAAACCAAAGATAGCAATTCTGGAGCATTCGTTTTAATATAATTCAGGGCCCATTCAGTGACATCATTCTCTTCTCCGGATTCATTGGCCTTGATGAACTTGAAATCAGATATCGACTGCCTCAAACCACTCATATTTTCAACGACTCCCAGGACTTTAATGCCAACCTTTTTACAAAAGCTAATCTCCTTACGGACATCAATCAAAGATACCTGTTGTGGAGTTGTTACAATGATGGCACCATCAATGCCCGTGGCTTGCAGAAATTGCACTATTGAAATGTGTTCATCTGATGTCCCAGGTGGAGCGTCCACAACGAGGTAATCGAGCTCTCCCCAATCCACATCCTTGAGAAATTGTTTGATAAGCCCATTCTTTCGAGGACCCCTCCATATGACAGCCTCATCAGGGTTTGGGAGCATGAAACCTATAGACATGACGCCAAGGTTCGATTCGACATAGACTGGCGACCAGCCAAGATTGCTCTGGTGAATGTCCTGTCCCTCAAGTCCCAACATCTTGGGGATGCTGGGTCCACATATATCTATATCAAGCAGGCCAACTTGGTAATCCTTGTCAGCCAGTGCAAAGGATAGCTGGGCTGAGAATGTACTTTTGCCAACCCCACCCTTCCCAGAAAGAACCAGTATCTTGTGTTTAATAGTCGCAGTTCGTTCAGCGATAGCTACCAAATCTGCCAATGGAAAGGAAAAGAAAAATGATCTAATGCATGACAAGATCTCTGTCAACATTCATGATAACATAAAAAAACGGACACGTCTCATTAAACATGATTCTGACATAATCTCTTCCTATATCTTTTTCGATATTGATCTTTCTATAATTTTTACTTATAGAATCACACAGCACTTTTTCGAAGCTTGGGTAGTCATCTCCCCACATTCATTATGGTGTTACAGATACATATGTAAAGAGGAAGCTTTAAGATGGAAGACTATGGGCTCTATGTTACAACAAAACAATATAATTTTTAAGGGGAAAGCACTGTTACATTGAGAATATAGTTTCTCATGCTAAATCTTTATGTAGAGAGTGGGACTCTCATTTTTAAAGATTATATAACATAATCAATATTCAAAAACATCAATAAACGTGTACGATTATTATGCTCGGTAATCATCCTTTTCCTCAAAAAAGGAAAAAAAAAGAAGAAGATGGAAGACAGATTCATCAAGAGATGCAACTTAAACCATACGTGGTTCAAGGGATGAGACTTAAGCCGCGCATGGTTCATAGTGGATTTCTAGGAGATGCAAAAGGAGTGCCCCACGTTTTTCATGATTATGGTAATTATGGAGAATTTTTTCCCTTCATTTCTTTCGTGACACTTTAATTTCCTGCCAAATTAAAGAAAACTATTTTCACTTTGATTTTTTACTTAATTTACTCTTCACTTCTTTCCTGGCATGCAACGTTAACAACTAAAAGGACCACAAGACTCCTATCAACGAAAAAACCAATTAACTGTAATTTGATAATATCCAGAGATTCTAGACAACAAAAACAAAGGTGATTTTCTCAAATATGATTCATAATTAGCAACCAAAATTCAGTCTAGAACGAGAATGCATGAATGACTGATATAGCCAGAATCCCAAGATTTCTTTAATTTTATCTATATGAGTTGACTAAAGGTATTCTGGTTCCAATTTCAATTATATCTTTATGATTCATAATTTTATCTTTATGATTCATAACTCATCTCTTAAAGAAAAGTCTCCTTTTGTTATCTAAAGGTATTCTGGTTCCAACTTCAATTACAATCCACCAGCTGAACCACATATACCCAATTATTTGCCAAATTGTTTATGAAAAATACAGAAAATCTGGCAGAAGGAGCAAAATTTTATCTATATGAGTTGACTGATCAAGATTCTAAGATAAAAGCCAATTTGAGATCTGGCTCAAAATCACATACAAGAAATCAAAATAAATTCAGATGAGAAAAAAAGCCAAACTCACATAAAAAGGTGCACAAATGAAAACTTTAAGGAGGAAAAACATACCGGGATCAGGGCCCTTGGGAGCAGTAGCACAGATCTGCTGATTGGGACACCCAGCACAGGCGTCCGACTTTCCCGCGGACTCTGATTGCGGCCCAGGGCAATCTGCAAGGAAGACCAGCACAAATAGAAAAAAGATGGGAAGAGTTCCAAACAAACAGAAAAGAAAACTAGAAATGAATACTTCTCAAACTTCATATGACAAACTCCAAGTCGGAAGAGAAAACACCAGGCTACAAAGAGAGAAACAGAGGAAGACAGCAAGCTTACGCTCATTGGCATTATCAGGGATTTCTCCACGGTCTCCGTTCTCAGCCATCTTCTCCTCCTCCCTCCTCCTTCACTCGACTCGGACGAGTTCTTCTTCCCTTTTCTTTCTTTCAGTGGAACTCCGATGAGCTTTTTGACTCGAGAGCTAAGACAGCAAGGAAGTAAAAGAAGCCCGACAGTGAATACAGGTAGGGCTGTGAGATAATTTCAAAAATATCTTATGAGTTAGAAACTAATGACAATTTTCAAGATAAGTGTTTAATTTTTTTTCAAACTGAGTACAAATTTCCTATGAGTTATAGATGCACAAATTAGAAGGAAACTTTTCATTTTTATCTCAAATATATGACAAGCATCCTACAATTGAAGTTTGAAATTGGAAAAAAATAAATAAATTAATCCACTGTGTAAATTAGATGTCTACCAACAATCATAAAAGTTGAAAAGATAAACATCATAATATTTATATCCTTAACACTCTCCCTCACGTGTGAGCTACTAACAACTTTAATCTAACCCAATGCCCAACACGTGAAACACGAAAGGAGAAGATTTTTTTTAGTAATAGGCTATGTCAGGGTTTGAATTCAGGGCCTCTTAACCTTGCTCTGATACCATGTGCTATGAACAATTTTAGAAGTTTAAATCGATAGGAAAATCAACCACATCTTTATATTTATATTCTTAACATACTGGTCATTTCACACAACAACAGTGATTATGAATTAGACTTGAAGGTATAATAGAGTAGCATGTGTTTTCTGACACCCAAGGAGCATAATTCAAGAAGTTTCTTTTCCCCTTTGAGGGAAGAGGGGATGACCGTCGAGATGCAAAATCATCTTAATATATTAACAAAATGTTTATTCTACAGTTCAATAAGTCACCAATAAGAGCTATGGATCGCCCAAACAAATACCATATCAGTAATGTCTTGAATCCTAATCCAATAACAAATTCATATGTTTTCCAAATCCAATAACACGCTACGCAGTTAAAAGCACCCTTGCATACGAAACTCTCACTGCCCAGATAGAGAATATGAGGGGAGTCAAGGGGGGATCCCCTGTCTGGGGTGTGAGGGGCGAACCCCTGTCGAAAATTTTTGGGATCTACTATGTTTTTGAGTCGGAATTTCATATTTTCGATGATAAATGTCCTATTTTTTGAGGACTACCACAGAGTCCTGTTCTGAGACAGATTCCTATCTTCTATTAAGGGAGTGCATATATAAACTCCATAGGATTAGGCTTAAGAAAGACGGTCTAAGTCACTGTAATCCTTTCTGAATTTCTCTAATCAAAATAATATTTCTGTTGTAGCCTACGTAAATCTCATATATCGTGTGCGATCTCTCTTTCTCTCGTGCCACAATGTTTACAACCTTGGTGTTTCATCCTGTTGTCTCATAAAAGAAGGCCTTTTCAACTTCAATCAATTTGGCTTGTGAATTCTTAGTCATGTACATGTACAACAAAATATTTCATCACACCCATCTGTGATTTGTGAATTGATTTCATGTTTCCATAGGGTACATCCAAACATCTAACAGAATTTGTAGTTTAAACGGCTGATATATGACCAGGAACCCCCAAGATGAGATTGTAACAGATGATTAAGATAAATATTAGGAGACATCTATCATGAGATCAAAAGCCTAATTTTTTTACTTAGAAAGCTAAACATAATGCCAATATCTCAAGAAAAATTAGATTTTGGAGGATAATTTCACGTTCTTTCATTCATAAAGCACACCAGCTATAAATTGAGATTGAGATCAAATCTAAGAGCCGAATCTTTAACAGAGAAATTCTACGGGGCTGAAAAGTCGTACTACAACAATCAGCAGCCGAGAGAAATTAATGTAGACCTTGAACAGGATGAGACCCGCGTCCTGCGCCGCAGCGTCGATCAAGAGCAGGTAACTTGCAAAGCGGAAAGGGACCTTGCTTGATATCCAAACAACGCACGCGTCAGCCTCGGAGGCGGCGCCGGCGAAATCGAACGGAAGAGGATATTGACGGAGAGAGCGGAGGCGGCGGGCTTAAGAAGAAGAAGAAGAAGAAGAAGAAGAAGAAGAAGAAGAAGAAGCGGCGGTAGCTGCGACAAAGTTCAGGGGTGAAATGGGCTTCAACGGGATGAAAGGTAGGAAGGGTTTCGGAGTTGATACAAGAAAACTAAAATACAGAATGAAAATAAAAAATAAAAAAAATATTTTTTTTCTCGACGAATTAAATAATTTATTATACTTTTTTTTAATATTATATACTTTTTCAGTAACTAAAAGTAAATTAACTTTTTTGTGTTGTATTTAAATTAGTAATATTAAACTTAATAATTTTCACGTATATATGGAATAAAAAAATGCTCCACAATTTCTTATTCCTTAATATCATATGGGATCATATGTAGACAACGTATTCTTACGAGTTATGACATATATTGTCAATTTAAGATAAATTTATCTTAATTAATTAAGTCTTATCCTTTAAAAAACTTAAGATAATTTTATTTAAGACTTATGTTGAGCAAACATTTTGTATATAAGCATCATAGATTCTAATTTTAATGATTAAGATGTAATTTAATTTTGTAATATAGTTTAATAAATGATATTAAGATTAATGATGATGTTCCAAATGTGTAGAGGAAAAAGTGCTGCACATTTTTTCTTGTTCTTTATGTTTTATTACATGCAACACTATGACAATGCACGATGGATATAATTCACCCATTCATTGAGGCAAATTAGTAGCTTTGGGTAAATTCAAGAGTTACGATGGTGCATGAATCAAACGATGCAGTTTAATTGTATGTTTCATGGCAATGCTATGACATTTAAATCTTGGATTTACCCATTCTTAGATATTTTATATAATGGCTTATAGTTTAATAGTATCCAGGCAAATTATCATATGTTATAAGGGGAGGAAATTTTCAAAACATCCTTCAGCCTTCCAACCTTATATATAGCCTCTAGCTATGAAAAAAATCAAAACATCCTTTGCATTCTTTCTTAAATTATTCCCCATCATGCAAGAGAAATTTGACTTTGCTTATATTGTTAATTGAAACCAGGTTTTTCAAAACTGGTTGTTGCACCCAATTTTCAGATGATTGACATATTCCAAAGTCCAAACATCATGCATTTTCTATCTTACCCTTCATCTTTTTTTCTGTGTTACATATGCCCTTAATATTTTAAGCTTCTATATAAAGTTAGAGTTCCTTTTAGCTATATTTTTTTCATCTGAACTTAATAATAAACTTACATATTTTACTCTCCAAACTCTATTTGTCAATCAAGTTTCATTTGAAATTTATTAACTTATTTTTTAGTAATTATGAAATATTATGTTTATACTTACTTCTTTAGTTCAACAAAAGTATAAAAAAAACAACAAAATTAGGGTATTTTTGTATTAATTATGAAATGTTGTAGTTCATATTGTTATTTTTTAGTTTTAGATATTTGTTTATTATTAAAAAATGTTTTTAGGCATTTTATACTTATTAGAAAATAAGTTAATACATTTTTGGATGAAGTTTGATGAAAGGACTTGAGCATTAAATTCAGATAAATTTGAGAATTAAAATTTATAAATTTATAATTTAAGATTAAATCATTTCCAAAAAAAATTTAAGATTAAACATGAAAAAAATATTTAAGAGGTGTTACAACGACGTTTGGATGGAGAACCAATGGTTCTTCAAATTTCACTTAGTAGATTGATTTGTTAGATTAGTTCTAATTGTATTTGAATGAACTGTTAAGTTCTATGGGGTGTTTAGATGAATCATATGAGAACTCAAAATAATATAATTATTTTTTAGAAAAAAATTAATTATAAATATTATGATTATTATTATTATTATTATTATTATTATTATTATTATTATTATTATTATTATTATTATTATTATTATTATTATTATTATTATTATTATTATTATTATTATTATTATTATTATTATTATTAGTTTGAGACATAAAAAATATTTTCTAAAAATCTTAATAAATAATATAATATATAAAATATTTTAAGTTATATTATTAACTTAGTATAAAATTAAAATATAATATTTAAAATAATTATTAATAATTTAAGTTAGAAGATAATGCGTTAATAATTGAAACTAAATATTAATAATCTTAATAAAAGTTAACAATTTTAATAAACGTTAAAATCTTAATAAATGTTAATAATTTTATACTTTAATAATAAACTACTAAAATTAAATGTTACTAATATTAATTTAAAAGTTAATACCTTACATATCATTAAATTAATTTTATACATCATTAAATTTTATACTTAATGAATATACCGTAAAGTATATATACATTAATATTAGTATCATTAACTTTTAAAATAAAATTAATAATATTTAATTTTATTAGTTTATTATTAAAATTTAACATTTATTATTAAGATATTATATAAAATACTTTATTAAACTTACATTAAAACTAATTTAAAATTATAATATATAATTAATATAAAATTAAAATTTAACACTTAAGATTAAATGCAAATATTTTAAATGAAAAAGAAAAGTTAAAATAAATTAAAAAGAAAAAAGAAAATAGGAGGAGAAAGAATAAAAGAGAAAAGAGAAATTAAAAAAGGGTCACGTCAAAGCAAAAAAAAGGAAAAAAAATGGCAATTGGTGGAAAGCAGAAATCTAGACCATCATAACTTGATCACGTGACTCTGGATTTTAGTGATCAGGTTTCACCTCAGATTATGTCTAATGATTCGCGTTTGCAGAACCTGATGGAACCAGGTCCAGATTCCACCTAAAGTTCCGATGTCAAACACAGTCCTAAAATTTATATTTTCGTTGATACTATGACACTTAAAATATTGTAGCAAGCTGACATGGAATTGGGATTTACTGGACTTAACCCAAAATATGAGGACAAAAGTATGGAAAATCTTTTCTTTTGTGTTTTTGCAGCATATTCCCACATTTAACAATTTTTATGTAAACTTGAATATGTACGATCAGTGTTTAAAGTATTTATTGATTTAGATGAGTTACTAACTAATTTAACATGACATTGATTTAGTCAGGAGGTAAGTTCAAATCCTGATAAATTCCTGTTAAAGAAAAAAAATATTGTCAATATAGTTCGATGTTAAGAATACATAATGATAAGTATTTTCTAACCTGTTAAGCTTTTAAGTAAATGATAACTCATGATTTAACAGTATTGATCTGATATATGAAATTTAATTCTCGCAGCCATATCTATGGACATATCATATAATTTGGATGACACAAGTGCTTCACTGAAAAATAAAATGATAAACCATGTATATTAATGAAAGTTGGCAATGAATGTTAATTAGAATGGTTATCTTGCATTGAGTTGACCTTCATAATAAGAATAGACATCCATAGCCGTGATGATATATTTGCATTTATCGATAGTGTGATCGAGTTATCCAAATATAGGCAATTTTCAACTCATTAAAACCTTTAATTATCATGACTTTGTTTTGCCTCATAAAAGAATGGAGAAGATCAATACATTCATACATACACATATAACTGTTTGCCTAAATACAGCATGTAAACCAGTGGTGGAACACATATTTCTGCATCTTCCAGGCTTCTTAATTATCCCATTGGAACATGTACAACTATACATATAGTGCATGAGGAGGTAGAAGAAAGAGAGAAGAGAGAGAGGCGAGGAGATCGATGGACCGCAGCTTCTCCGGCGGGCTGTCGTGGGCCGACCAGTGGGACACTGCGCCTGACCCCCCGCGGCATGACGACGACTTGAAGAAGCGAAAGGATGACGGTAAGGGGAGTTCTTTGTGGAAGAAGGGTGCCTTCAAGTGGATGAAGGTCTTTCGCTCAAAGAAGTCTGAAAAATAAATATAATCCTTTCCCCTTCTTTCTCTTCGTTAATTCTCATGTATATGTAAACCTTGTATTCTCCTTTCATTCCATTACCTTGTATTCTCTTTCCTTATCCTTGTTTTAATGAGTTATCTTGTCACTGAATTGACTGTTAATGAATCATCAACAATGTCCAACTAAATGTTATGTATGTGCCAGGATTGCGACATTGATCAGAAAATACATAATTTACTCAACGTCATTAGATCAATATTTTTTTTGTGTTTTACACCAGTGTTTGATAGTAATGGCAATATCGTCTTATTCATGCACTTTATTAACTCCTGGATTTATTAACCTCCCTCCCACCCCCCACCCCTCACGTTCACACAAGCATAGTTTGCAATTGGCAAATAGAGGAGGCACAACCACATCAGATGAGCAGTCCTCCTAAGCCGCCGCTGCGCTCATGCTAAGACAATAAAAAAAGACAGAGAGAGACAAGCGAGAGGGAGCGGGCACTAGCAGTGAGAGAGGAGAACGAACGAGAGAAAAGGAGAACAAATGAGAGGCAAAACA
>LTAE01004581.1:0-31781 GCA_001647135.1 Pontederia paniculata | reverse complement strand
AAAATAGAAAATAGATGCATGCATTGACAGAATGACTTAAAATAATGTCTAATGCAAGTCCTAAAATATGCTATAAAATGCATGCATCAGTGGTATATTATGCTTTGACTTATAATTCAAAATTCACTTTTACTTATAAAAGATAAACAAGACCCGCTATTCCTCCCCAGGATGCTAGCAATAATTCAGATTCTCAAACATGCATGAAAGAACATTAAACACGACATTCATACGCATAAGAAATTAAGGACTGAAATTAATTCAATCAACGGTTTCTCCCTTGCAATATAAATTCTCCAAAAAGATAGACTATGAATTAATGGGGTTTCACCAAAAAAATTGAGAAGAGAAGATTACAAACTATGGATCAATAACTTCAGTTGATGATCGTCTTCTTCACAGGATCTTCAGAAATTCTTCTTCTTCTCTTGCCATTAGGCTTGGATCCAGGCTCTTTGTTCTCTCCCAAATTCTCTTCAAACCTTTCTTCAATATTCTCTGGTAGATGATAGATTCTCTCTAGCTGATGGAAATTTATAGGTTTGGAGAGTTCTAGAATAATAAACTTCATTTTGCGGCAGATATGGTTTGACTTGAGATCAAATTCTTCAAAAGATAATTAAAAATGGATTAAAGATGAAAGGTTAATAATTTCCCAAAAAATGTCATGACCCGTGATAGAAATGTCATGGCCGTGATAGAAGCACTTCAATGGATAGGGTCAATGTCATGTCCAGTGACTTAATAGTCACGATCGTGACCGAATAGTCTTGAAACCTCACGGCCCATGACTGATAAATCATGACTGTGACTGAAACCCTTAATTTCTTTATTCGTCATGACCTGTGAAGAGGAACTCACGACCATGACCAAAGTGTTATCTTTGTTATTTTCGCTTCACGACCCATGACAAAATACTCACGGCCGTGACCGAATGACCTTTTTCCTCATCGTCAGTCATGACCTATAAATGAATATTCAAGATCGTGACCTGATACATACTGATACAAATGTTTTCGGTGCTCATTCTCACGACTGTTAAATTGGATTTCATGGCCTGTGTAGTGCTCTCACAATCATGATTTGTGCGTGGCCTGATTTTCTCGGCCGTGAGTTGTCACGATCATGATTTTTTGAACTTTCATAGTATTTTGTTTCTCTCTCCTCCAATTTCACTGTAGAAGATTGTGGTCTTCCTCCATCGCATTTCCAATTATCTCGAACATACCAAAATACAACATTTATGTAGATTTTGACTCAAAAACTAAAGTAAAGTGAAATGAAGGATAAAATAAACTATTAAACAATAAACTTAAACATAACTTGTAGATTTTTTTCAAGTTCTAATTTCCAATTAGGATTGCAAAAGGAAATCCATGTAGCAGGTTTTCAACCGATGGATCCTAGACTAGATGATCTTAGTTCACCAAGATTTAAGAGTCCCCTATGGGGTGTACTTGCCCGAACATTCCTAGGTTTTGAATGAAGAGGTCGAACTAGGTAGTTGAAATAGCACGTAGACGCTTCTCCAATTTGCACAATATGGTCCATGTAGCGGGCTTTGTATTGACGACTCCCAGACCAGATGACCTTGGGGAAACAGGTATTAAGGCATCCATCGAGCTTACTTGCTCCGACTCACCCAGGTTCTGGATAACGCTTGGGTACTACTTCAACTCCTATGTTTTTCTCCAATTCAAAATAATTCTCATAATTTTTTGTCAACAAATATTTTTCACTTTTGACATTATTCACAATTTTTTGATAAGTTCAAACAATACTTAAACATTCAATAAAAAAGTTGTAATAATCTAGGCTCAAGTACAATAAAGCTGTAAAAGAATTATAGTATAAGGAATCACAACTCTTATCCACAAGATTCAGTAATTCAATACATACTTGTGATTGCATTTTAAAGAATGATACTCAAATTTCATAGATCATGCTAGATAACTCTAGAATATATAATTAAGTAGAGTCAGAAATTAAACAAGGATTAGTTGATGAAGCTAACACATTTTTTTTAGATTTTTCAGAAAATTTTCTCAACACTAAACATGGATAACATTGAACATGGATGCTTAGAGACTTATGACAAAATGAACTGACAAATGCATACAAAAGATGATAAAATGAACTACAAACATGAAAATCTAACATACTAATCAAAATATGCATGAAATGAAAATGCCCCCAAGATTAAACCGAACATTGTCCTTAGAACCGAAGAAGATGATACAACTATGCAAAAAGACACACAAGAAACAAAATGCAACTAAAAGAAAGAAAAAGAATATGACCGGACTAGCCTAGAGGTGGTGGAGGGGGTGATGGTGTGAAGAAGCCTTAGTAATTTCCCTGGCTGGTGTTATAATCATGCATGCGCCTAACCATCTCGTCGATGCTATCCTAGCGAGTCCGCATCTCCATCATCATCTCATACTCGCTATCCTGGCATGCACACATCTCCGCCATCATCTCGTATTGGCTGTCCTAGCGTGCGTGCATTTCCGTCATCATCTCCGCCTGACGTTGTTGCTTTATTGATTGGCGTAGCTGCTCTGTCCCGATCGCCTCCAAAGTGGCCAATGCCTGAAAGATCGAACTGTGTAGGCTATGATGAAAAGTAAGTAGTAGCATCATCGTGCTGCTTACCAGAAGGTCCCTCATCAGAAACTCTCTCCCATCATCGAGGAGTCGGTAGAGGTGGTGGCTCAACTGGCTGCTCAAGACGCCCAGAGAGTGGCGGGAAGAGAAGCTAGTTGGTCTTATCAAAGTTAGTGATCCTCGCGTTCTCATCACATGGTATCCTCTCAAACTTGTTCCTGAATATAAACACATGTACTATTACATCATTTTAAAAACCTATGTATGTGCCTCCATATTTTGGGAGCAAAGAGAATTGTCGCTAATTCCAAATCATGTGTTCGATAATTTAGCCCATGTGATTTAAGTTGTCGAGAAGCATATGAAATTATCTTTATGTGTTGCATTAGAACACAACCTAAACCTTGTCGAGAGGCATCGTTGTACACCACATAGCTTCCATTTTTCTCATGAAAGTGCCAATACTGATGAAGAAGTCAAACAATTCTTTAATCTTTCAAAACTAAGTTGGCATTCATTTGTCTATTCAAATTTACTATTTTTCCTAAGAAGTCGAGTAAGTGGAACTGCAATCATAGAAAGTCCTTCGATAAAATGTCGGTAATAACCAGCAAGTTCAAGAAAACTTCTAACTTTTTTCACATTATTGGAGGCTCCCATTTCAATTTGGCTTTAACATTTTTCAAATCAACACAAATACCTTCAAATGAAATCACATGCCAAAAGAAAAACACAACCGAGCTTAGCCAAAATTCACATTTCCTAAACTTCATAAATAATTGCTTTTCTCGTAATAGTTGTAAAATAATCCTTAAGTGTTCTTCATATTCTTCTTTACTTCAAGAATAGACAATATATCATCAATAAAAACAATTACAAACTTATCGAAATAAGACTTGAATACATGGTTTATTATGTCCATAAAAGTAGTAGGAGCATTAGTTAAACCAAATGACATCACCAAAAATTCAAAACGTTCATACCGAGTTCGAAAAGTAGTCTTTGCAATGTCAGTATCTCTAATTCTGAACTGGTGATACCCCGGTCGTAAGTTTATTTTTGAAAATACCTTTGAACCTTGCATTTGGTCAAAAGGATTATTGATCCATGCAAAAGATATTTGTTCTCCATGGTGACTATTTAATTGTTTATAGTCGACACATATTATAATCTCAAGTTTTCATCTTTCTTTATAACAAATTATACTGGTGCACCCCATGGAGAGACACTTAGTCTGATGAAACCTTTATCCAATAGTTCTTATAATTTTAACTTTAATTCCTTCAACACTTATGGTGCCATTAGATAAGGAGCAATAATTATAAGAGCGATTCCTAGGAGAAGGTCAATATAAAATTCAATCTCCCTCTCCGGTGGTAGTTGTAGAAGATCTTCTAGGAACACATCAGCAAATTCAGGCATAATTAAAATGTCTTCCAACCTTGGCCCTTTAACCTCCATATCAACTATGGAAGCAAGATACACTTCACATCCTTTTGATTAATTTATGGGCCTTACAATAGAAGTAATACAAGAAGAAAAAAATTGATGTTTCCCGCAAAAGATAATCCTTGGATTTTTTAGTAGCTCAAAGTAAACTTCTTTCTTAAAATAATTTACAATAGTATGATGACAAGCTAGCCAATCCATTCCAAGAACGACATCAAAGTCTTGAATATTAAAGAAATGAGATCAGCCATCAAACTTTGTTCACCAACTTTGACTCAACATTACTTATATGCTTTTGTACCAATGATAGAATCTTCCGTTGGTGTATGCACTACATTTGGACACTAAGAAACTAGGGTTTCTATCAACATTCATGGAAAAGACCTTTGATATGAATGAACAAGGTTGTTAAGATTGAGATCTTAGTTAGGATTGTAAGAGAGTTGCAAGAACAACGATCAGACAATGATCATTTGATTTTGTGAAAGATCTTACGAAGATCGTAAAGATCCTACGAATTAGATTTGTAGGATCAGTAAGAGATTAAATATAGGAAGATCGTAAGATAGATTATAAAAGATCAAGATCTTGATAACTTTGTGAATGAATGATTGGATACACGATCAATAAGAATATGTGCATCTTTATGAAAGATAGATAACATACACATCACTAAGTCAAGCGTAGCCATGGCATCCTTCTATGTCATTGCGAACACTTGTGCTTGTGTTTAAGAACGTCTAAGTTGATTTGTTGGCTTGGAGGTGCTTGCAATATTCTAATTACTTGCTTTCATGCTTATACTGGGAGCGGATTTTATTTGGGACTTGCCAAATTGTTAAATTGTTATTTCAGAAATTCCCTTGTCATTGTTGGTTAAATGATAGTCTTTATTCTTGCGGCCTGCTTGACCACATCGAAAACAAGTGTCATTAAATACTAAGCACTTTCCAATATGATACTTTTCACAAGTTGTAATTTGTGTGATATTATTCTTGCCTTGGTCCAACCTTGCTTTGATTTGTTGAAAATGTTTTTTTTATTGTGTTAGCTTTTGTATTAATATTTTTTGTGAAGTGGGATATCTATGTGCACCTTGTGGACTATTCACATGTCGTACATTATTGTTGAAACACACCACTACTACATTTAAATATCTTATTACTTGGTCCACCTTGAGTGAAACTTAAACTTAGTTGTTTCAAACCTTGACTAATTTAATTTATCTCTTCTATTAGCTTTTTAGCTCTTAGTGTGGCTGTAAGAGGCATGTCTTGGATTAGTCCCACATGCACAAGTCACGGGAGAGATGCTGGGTATATATGGGAACATGGTCTTAACTAGGCGTGACGCGTTTTGGTAAAACCGTGCGAGCTAAGGCCCAAAGCGGACAATATCACGCCTTGGTCTAGGGATGTTACATGTGGTATCAGAGCCACTCCGCGTGGGCCTCTGTGTCATGGTGGGAGATCACTCAACAAGGACGTTGAGTCCCCTAAGGGGGGAAGGATGTAAGAGGCATGTCTTGGATTAGTCCCACATGCACAAGTCACAAGAGAGATGCTGGGTATATATGAGAACATGACCTTAACTAGGTGTGACGCGTTTTGGTAAAACTGTGCGGGCTAAGGCCCAAAGCGGAGAATATCACGCCTTGGTCAAGGGTGTTATAGTGGCTGCCACAAATTTGGAGTAGTCAATGAATTCCAACACTTCAAGTTTTTCTTTGATGTTCAAGTGAAGTCCTTCTTTAAATCACCAACATTTGTCATTTTCATGAGATACCAAACTGGATGCATATGTTGATAGTTTTGTAAACTTTAGCTCATACTTTGCAACATAAATTTTCTTGTGTCAAATTTAAAAATTAATTTTCTTTTTGTCAACATATATTTTAGATAAATATTTCTTTTGAAACTCATGAAGAAAATCATCTCATCCAAGGGTAGGTGGAACTGCTTGACTACCAAGAACTGTGTCCCACTAATCAAAAGCATTTTTTTTGCATTAAGGGTACTGCATAATTATTTTTTTTTTTCTTCATTTGAGCTTTACATTTAGTTAAAGATTCTATCCATGCATTCTAGCCATGCTTCAACTATTGCTGGGTCCATAGTACACTCAAAGTCAACCGCACCTTGATTTCTTTTCTTATCATAAAATCCATTTCTTTGGGGACACTTGATAGGTTGGATCTACTCCGCTCATAATAACCTTTAAAGCTTGTTGAATTATTTGAGCAACATGTTGACTCTTGATATGACTAACTTGTTAAATAACTTGAGGAATTATTTGATGGACCATGTACCGATACATGAGATGAAGCTGATGAATTTCTAGTAGATCATCCATTTGGAGGAGCAAATTGACTTTGGCCAACAATAACAATTTGACCTTCCATTACGCCTACATAGTACCATTTTTAACCCTTAAAACAATAATGTCAAAAGAATGCACTAAGTTCTAATGCAAATAACTTTATATAAAACCTTAAACTTTAATCACATTGTTGTCTACAAAATCTCATAACCTAACCTTGATATCAAATCTTGTCACACAAGTCCTCCTTATAATGTTATTCCTAATTATTATGACTCTTGATTGTGTTTAACATATCTCAACATAAAATTAACAAAGCATCCTTCCTTAATTATCTCACTATTTGTGATTAAATATAAGAGCTAGATTAAAAAAAACTTTAATCTAAACGCATAATATACTACATTCACATATCTCCATTTTTTTCACACGCTATTTGACACCAATCATTACAAAGAGGGTAAGTAGTGCATATACTTTACACATAGTTCTATTGCATAATTTTCAAAATCTATGTATGTAAAATATATGCATGCTATAAAAAAACAAAATAGAAGGGTAATACAAGTTTTTCCAGTGACTCAACCTCTTCTATATGGAGTAAATATAGAATTTGGATCAACTCAACCTGACAAGCTACCAATATCTGAAAAATTTAAAAAGGTTAAGGTCAACTAACGACAAGCTCAATGAGTGGAATAAAAGTACAACTAGGGGAATAATTCAAGTGTTATTTGATTTAATAAAACACACATTTCTTTTGAGAAAAATTCTTTAAATCATTATCATAATTAAAGTTCTTAAATCACATAACTCTTTATGCAACATATAACAAAATCTTAATATTATGATATAAAAGATCAACTCATGTACTATTGCATATACTACAACATGGGTTGATATGATCATGCATAGCATAAACATGGGTCAATATGTGTTGAAGATCTTCACGGTCATGAGTCGATACAATTAATCATAGCTTCGTAACCATGGGTCGATACACCAATATAGAACAATAAACATGTGTCAATAGTTGTCGTAGATAGATCATCATCGGTCAACATATGCATGCAGAGCAACCCCTAAAGGGCAAAAACACCATATATACATCCCAAAGGTATTATGTATATTGAATATAGTCCAAAGACCTATTTCAACCAGTATAACAATTGAACATAAGAAATTTCACAATATACAAAAAATACATATTAAATATTTATATATCAAATAAAGACTATATTAACATCACATGCATTGTTCCCTTAAAACTTATGCATAATAGGAACTCATAATCTTATCTCATTTGATTTTTTTTTGAAACATATTATAATCATCTTTTCATCCAACATACTTTCGAAAGTATATAATTCATAAATATATAGATTTTGTTGGAAATGTCACTACAAACAAAGAAAATAACATATAACATTTTTACTACATTATAAATTTACGCACTCACCTTGTAGTTTATCTCTTTAAGAAGATTTGTTAATTTTCCTCCATTCTACTTATAGCTTGCTTGTCTAGTGCATACAATAGTGTCTTTGACTTTTCATTCACTAATATTATCATTATGCAATAAAGGATCATGATGCATGTATACGAATGCACCCTAAAATGTATGCAATATTTTATAAATAATACTCATGACTTTTTGGTCTTTTTAATACAGATACATATTTCACATTCGTACTCATTCCACTAAAATTATTAGTCTCTTAATGTTATGCAAGTTGCTATAATAATTTTCATAATAAGGGACTGTTAGATAATAATTCATAACTTCTAAATTACAAAACTAAATGTCTTGCTAGGATGAAAACTAGACATAGTGAGGATTATCATTTTAAGTACCATTAGTTACTTATCATTGGATAATTTTTAGCAATTTAACTAATTTTACACAAATGTGTGTATTGGTAGATTGAGTGACACTGAAAGAATAATTTATAAGTCTATCTACACACTTCTAATTAATGATATATCAATTTTGCTAGAAACTTGACTTCAAAAAGATTTATGCGTAAAAATATTGAAGTTTAACTCCTTATAGTCACACTTGACAAAATTCTGAAATTTAGGTCATATTCTCTGTTTCTTCATAATTCTAGCATACTAGGTTATACAAGATGAAAAATTCATTTCTCCTAATATTCATGTCCTAATTTGATTATTCCACTTTTTTTTTGAACCTCTACATAATCTATATTAGCAGGTATAAATTTCAAATATTAACCAAAATGAACCAAATTATATTCTAATTTACAATCAAACAATGTAGTCTTCAAAGGACAAGATGAGTGACCGGTGAAGATTGATTTATAATTTCTTATGCAAAGTTTAGTTTTAATCAAAATTAGAGGTTGTTGAAAGCAGCTACCTTCCATAAGATGTTTTATATTAATTCAATAACTTTTGAAGAACAAGAAACCAAGAATGGAAAATAGAGAATAGGGATGATAAGTATTTGGATCTGATAAATTTTTGGGCCACCATAGAGAACTAAAGGTAATATTTAAAATTTTTAAAGTTATTGCTAGGTATATATGGCAGTTCAAAAATATTTTAAAATGAGTTGGTAATAAGTTGCTAGCTTAATAGTGGCTCGAAATGTAATTGGTCAAAGTTAAGATCCAATCAAAATAATTCTTGCTCAAATAGTTGTCCTATATCTAATTAATCATATTTAACCCTAATCAAATATATATATATATATATATATATATATTTTATAAGATCAATAATTTGAATAGTTTATTCATAATTATCTGCACATATTTTTCTTTATGCCATGTGTCAATATGTTATTGGTCATTAATCCTTAATCTAATGGTTAATGAATATATGTATACATAACAATATAAGCATATAAGGTAACTTAATATGATAATCAAACGTATAGTAATTTCAAAATGATGTTGGTAGATCACATGTGTGACAATATCACTCCATATGATTTGTCCTAGCGCTGCCCCAACACTACTTCAACGGCAGCATCACTTGCATCGCACATTAATTCAAGTAGAAGATTCCCAATCTAGTGCCACTACAATGGGTGCAAAGACAAGATTTTCTTTCAAAGTGTTAAATGTAGAGAGAGTCAAAATCAAATATGTAATTGGTATCCATGGCAAGTAAATCGATCAGTAGTATTGATACTTTTGAAAAATCCTTTATGAATCAGCGGTAAAATCTAGCATGCCCTAGGAAGCTTTTGATAGCTTTCACATTTGTCGGTGGAGGGAGGTGTACTATGAAGCCTCCTTTGACCTTATCTACATCAATTCTTTTTATAGAGATCTTATGGCCAAGCACAATACCTTCCTTCACCATGAAGTGACATTTTTCACATTCGAGAACCAGATTGGTGTCCTCACATCCATAAATTGTTTAAGCAATTTTCAAAAGAGCTTCCAAAAAAATATGAAATCATCCATGAAAACTTTCAAAATTGCTTCATTCATATCATAAAAAATTGATATTATGCATCATTGAGATGCAACCAGGGCATTAGAAAGTCCAATGACTCATCTATATGTGAAAGTTCCATACGGGCACGTGAAAGTCATTTTCTCTTTGATTTTCTAGCTATATTGGTAGATTGAATATGGAGTATCCATCCAGACAACAATATAAACTATGACATGAAACATGCTCCAATGTTTGGTCATTGAAAGATAAAGGGAAATGATCTTTGCATGTGTCCTCATTGAGCTTATGGTAGTCAATACATATACATCGCCCTATCACTATTTGCTATGGTATCAACTCATTACTTTTGTTACTTACCACAGATGCCCCTTTTCTTCATAACCACCTATACTGGACTTATCTAGAGGCTATGAGAAGTTAGATAAATTATTCATCGACCAACTTGATAACTTCCCTTTTTAAAATTTCCTTTAAAGTGGTGTTGTCTCATCTAAAATTGAGCTGATGTTTTGTTGTTTCCCCAATCAAGATTTTTGTGCATGCAGATAGTGGGAGAGATTTCTTTGATGTCAACAATTGACCAAGATTTTGTGCACGCATTTTTAACATATTTTTCTTATTTTCCATTTTCCCTTGCTTTCTTAAACATAATCAATAATTGTATCATTTTTTGGCATGAACATACTTTTTGTCATTCTTTTTAATTCACATAACTTTTATAATATAACATTTATGCTCATTCCCTTTGGTTTCTTCCTTTCCTTTCTTTCTTACATCATATGTTTCACGATCCCGGTTTAAACCATTATTTAACCCCTAAATCATGACATATTATGAATCATCAAGTAAGATTGCAACAATGCGTTATAATTTAGCTAGATAATATAATTGAAGATGGGCAAACTATTCAAACTTTTAGTTGTTCATTCAGAACATGTACAAACTATTTAATTTTTGTAATATACAAGTCTAGTTTCACATATTAAAACCAACTCTTTTCTTTTATGTTACACATCTAAAATAGCTATCAAAGTTCTTTCACAAGAAAAAATAAGAGACATAAGTTCTTCCAAGAGTGCTTCTAATCTTGATAAATGATCACCAAACGCAACTACAAAATTGGTCTACTAATATGAAAAATAATGAAAAAATAATATGAGCAAACCACAACTCAATATGTCGATAACACATAACACATATGTAATCAGATACTAAATTCAGATAAAATAATATTTAGAATATTATATAATGAGAATTAATATTTTAATGCACATAACTTTTATAATATAACATTTATTTTCATGCCCTTTGCTTTCTTCCTTTCCTTTCTTTCTTACATCATATGTTTCACAATCCCGATTTAAACCTTGATTTAACCCATAAATCATGACATATTATGAATGATCAAGTAAGATTGCAACAATATGTTATATTTAGTTAGATAATATAATCGAAGATGGGCAAACTATTCAAACTTCATTCAAAGCATGTACAAACTATTTAACTTTTATAATATACAAGTCTATTTTCTCATATTACAACCAACTCTTTTGTTTTATATTACACATCTAAAGTAGCGCTCAAAGTTCTTTCAGAAGAAAACATAAGAGATAAGTTTTTCCAAAAGTGCTTCTAATCTTGATAGAGGATCACAAAACACAACTACAGAATTGGTCTGCTTATATGAAAAATAATGAAACAATAATATGAGCAAACCACAACTTAGTAAGTTGATAACTCATATGTTATCACATACTCAATTCGGATAAAATAATATTTTAGCATATTATATCATGAGAAATAACATAAATACACGTACCTTATCATATGCATAATCAATATAAAAATGTTACAATAATATCATAACATTGTGTGCTTGAGGAATACAAAAATCATGGATTCATATGCATATCATATCACCAACTAGCAAGAGGCATCATCCCTTCGGAGGTATCATACTCAACAACAATTGGAGTTGAATTCATAACCTACAATCCATCTTGGCAACACACAAACCAAAAATCCAATAGATAACATGTGTAATAAGGTCGCCAAGTCAACTACTTGACTTATATGAATGGACGCATCTACACTATTTTAACGAGATGAAACACATCTAGATCCAATTCCACCCCTATTTCCGGTTTTAGACCAATTCAACTCGTTTTGGGACCTTAGAAACATGCAAAGGTAAGTTTTTAAGTATTAAAATTGTTTTTTGACGATCTTGCGATAGGGGACGCTTAAATCATGATGACCTAGGGTCAACTGGTTTGGGATCCATCAATTAAATGTCACTTACATGAACTTTCTTGTGCAACCATATTTGAAGACTACAACTTGCAAAAATAAAATGTTTATGTTTTGTCAAATAATATAAAATATTTAAGATTGAAATTTTTTTATGAAATTTGGCTGTGGAAAAAGTGAGATGCCGTTGTGTTGAACAATGTAAGAGGGTGGTACGAGAAAAGTATTATTCTATAGGATTATGATTACGATAGAATAATCTTGAGTCTTCTTTGAATTTTTTCTTGAGGGTAAGCATGATTCTAAGCTTGGAGTTTGATGCACATAGATTTTCGTATATTTTGCATGACATATTAGTTAATTTTTATTAATTTGATCATGACATGCATCTTTTTGTTTAGATTTTTTTTACTCAAATTTTATTAAATCAATTTTCATCCAAGTCTTCTTGTTGTTTTTAAGATAAAGAGCAGAAATGCCAAGGAAGACGATGCAAAACAATTGGAGACCAAATTCTGAAGGAAATCTTTGATTTTTTTTTAATCATGATAGTAGTGATTGGTCATCTTACGAACGTGAGCACGAGCCAAAGAAAAATTCTCAATAATCATCAGAACTATGAAGTCACATATTACGATCATGACAACAAATAATCACCAGCATATTATTGAAGACACAGTTGCGAGCGAGAGTGATCAATTGAAATTTCAATGTTTACGGGCTATGAAGATCGTATCACGCTTGTGAAGTTAGTAAATCGGACCATGAATTCAACTTCACGATCATGAGTGACACGAATATTTTGTTGATCACAGCCGTGAAATCTTGTTCACGAGCCATGACAATTTAGACTTTCGAAGACTTAGTTGCAGTCACGATCGTGAAATCTCGTTACGGGCCTTGACAATGTGGATACTTGGTGACACGGTTTCAATCACGACCGTGAGATCATCTTCGCAATCGTGATATTTAATTTCATAAAATTTGATTTCGAACTATTTTTCTAACTAACATTATCTAATTCTTAACTCTGATGTTATGGAGACTCTCGCGCTAATGTTGAATGTGAGATGCTAAAGAATTTTTTTTGAAATTTTCTTCTCATCAAGATCAAGTTCAAAGCTGAAAAAGAAGTCTAAAGCCTGGTGCATTTGTTAGAAGGTTGTGCTTCCAATCAACTACTAAAAAGTTAGATTATATTTATTTTTCTTTGTTGTTCGGGATGAAATACTTTCCCTATTTTTATTGTTAATTTCTGATATGATGGAGTACTTTTGTATTAGGAAATTTCTAATATGTGTTAGATTGAATTTTGTTAATAAAGTGATTCTTATATAATATGGTTGTTCTTCTTTAATGCATTTTTCCTTTATGTGATGATCATTTAATTTCATTATTACTACTTAGTATAATCAATTTTTTATTTTTCTAATAATATGATAAATTTAATTTTTAAAATTAAGTCAAATGTCGCAATTAAGGTTAATTGTATAAGAATCTTATATTGTGTGACCGACTAATTGGACTTTATTAAGTGATTAGCATTTTAGAAATTTCATCATAAATTTAAATTAATTTTGGTCAAATGTCCTAGTTAATTTGAAATTAAGACTTGTGCATAATTTGATATCATGGCAAAACAAAGTCCCCTAATTTTTCAATTTTTTCTCATCTTATTTTATCTTATCTCATCTAGTTAATCTTATATTTTAATTTAAATATCTTTGATAGAAACCACTTTTTTTACTGTAAAATCCCAAAATTTAAAATAAAGATATTTAAGTCCTATGTATTATTTAGGCCAAAATCACAAAAGACCAATTAAGTCCCTTAAAGTTCATTAAGTCACTTCAGTCCAAAACCCCACTATAAATACCCTAAACCCTAAAGTGACCACCATTTTTCTCGCATCAAAAAGGGGCTAGAGCAAGAGGGAAAGAAACTATTAGGGTAAGAGATTCGGAGGGAAGCAAAGGTTGAGGGGAAAAAAGGGTTTAGCTCTAAACCCTAAGGTATGTAATAGGTCAACCCACATCATTCCATTTGATTGGAATGAGGGCTTGATCTCCTTATCTTCATCATGTATATGATTATGGAAGTGATAGATGATGAGTTATGTGGAAGATAAGTTTAGGAGCTAAGATTTGTATGCCATGATGATTGATTTGATTAGGACTTTGATAATTTAAATATTAATCTTATATGATTGAGCCTTGAAAATGATTACTCTTTAATGTTCAGCCCTAAAATGTAGTCTAAGGAATCTATATGGAGTTATGATTATGCTTATGTAAGCTTCAAAGTGATGTCTTATTTTCTATCCAATTTACGTAATCAATGTTCAAATAAGGTTTTTGTTATGTTTCACTTCTTCAAAAATTAGGTGTGACATATGTATGGATAGGTATTAAAGACTAGTTTCTGTAGAATCAAGAATTAATGCAATCCGAGGTATAGATAGGGAGATGTGATCGAAATACTAACCTACTATCAAACTGTCCTGAATAATGACGTGTCTAACTTGCGAAATTCATTATAAATTGTAAATTTGGAATTAAGGAATGAAATTTTTGGAGTAGTTATTTGAGCGTGTGACCTTGTATAAGAACTTAGAATGACATAGAAACAATAAGTTTATGATGAGTTATGAATGATTTAAGACTTGACTGTAAAATTACTGAATATGAAATTGATGGACTGAATTATATGTTTGAGAATAAACGGTAAAGAGATAAAATATGCAAATTTCACATGTAAGTTCCTTGAAAGTATATCTTAAGAGAGAAAATTTGTATCTCTCTAAATGGGTGTCTTTAGATTAAGTTATGAAATTTATATTGACAATGTGTCAAATTTGTCCAAGGTTGAAAATATATGTCTTATGTTCAAATGATCAAATTGTCTTGTAATAAATATTATTGTTATTATTAAGAAGTAAAGGTAGAGTATAAAGAATTTATTGTAAAAGGTTTATATGGAAACTTTATTGAGATGAATTGGTGATTTTGAGGGTAAATTATTCTTATAAATAAGAAGGATGTTTATAACATATAGGATTGCACGAGGTATGAATAATATGTTCATTGTTCATTCTTATATGGATTGATCATGCTATGGACCTTATGAGAGATCATATTATCATGTTATGATCATGTTATGATCATGTTATGAGTTTTATGATGAGCAAATTGAGCAAGCTATGAAGATGTTATGTTTTCCTAAAGGCATGATGAGTTGATGTCATAATTTCACAACGTTATGAATCATAGAATGTATGTTGAAAATTCTAAGTTGAAAACTTAGGTTAAATTGAGCATTTTTATGATTCTTTCATGTATCCAAATCCTAATGTTATGAATGAGATGAACTAAGAACCCTAAGTTAATATGTGAACCCTATGTTGGAGTCTAGACCGATTGTACCCAAATGTGATTATTTACATGTTTAAATTGGCATGTCATGACCCTTAGAACATGAGGATTAACTTAGTTGTGAACTCCCTTTGGTGTAATTGGACTTTAAGGGTGAAATTTGACAAGGTTGATATGAAGTCGGATGAAGCAAGGGAGGAGAGACACCACTGTGTCTCACTACGGGTGATTCATAATGAGCACGAGCTCGCTACTGGCAGCCCATAGCGAAGGACACCCACTCGTAGCGACATGCATGATGACTGTAGCGCATGCCTCATGTCCGTAGCGCACACTTTATGATCGTAGCGCACATTTGTGACTGTAGCGATGCCTCATGACTGTAGCGATGCCTCATGACTGTAGCGCATTCGCTCTCTATCACTTTCTTTTCTATGGAAACAGAGTCGGACTACGACCCAACCATATTGAACGCTTACGACCCATAGCGAACCAAGGATGAACCGTAGCGCACTTTTAACGGCCCGTAACGGGTCATATGTAACCTTAGTGCACCCTATTTCAAATGTTTGTTATGTTATTCTTGTTGGTTTATCATATTGCCTTTAACCACTATTGATTAAGTATATATTATACTCTATGTTCTTAGGATAGAAGCATTGTTCGATTATTGCTATTCATCTAGACCTCGAAATGCATGATAAACTGTAACTAGGTTAAAATATGCAAGATTGATATCTATGATTGGTGAGATGAAAAAGATAAGAAGATGAAGCTTTGAGGAATTTAGTCTTGGCACATTAATGATGGGGGAAGATGCATTGGCACTTATCTGGAAGTTATGTCTTTCACTAGTAATAGTGACTAAACTTCCTATGTATGACCCCGAAGGAAGGATGGGCCTAGCTAGCCATGTTTATGTGTTGATGTTGCCCAAGACTCATCAAAGTAAAGATAATAATTTGTCATATGATTATTTTAAAGTTGTATGTGAGTCAAAAAGAACTTAAATGGATCATATGACTAATATGTAAAGATGTAAGATGTAAAGAATGGTAAATATGCATTCATGATGCAATAATGGATCATATGATAAAAGATGATGATGATGATGATGATGATGATGATGATGATGATGATGATGATGATGATGATGATGATGATGATGATGATGATGATGATGATGATGATGATGATGATGATGATGATGAGAGTAAAAGAACCCAAATATATGATAAGGTCAAAAATACAAATGATGCTAAGAATGATGCACATGAACACAAAATACCTATGCACTTATATATTTCATGTATGTAACGTTTGATGTTATGTAATGTCCCAAGTTATGCAAATGTCTTAGGAAAGAAGGTGATGTTATGGATCATATGATGACTCATGATTTAATGTTAGATTGGATTATATTGATGTTGAGCTATGTCACTCTTAATTGTTAACTCATTTATACATTGAGTACTTGTATTATGTGTTTGAGTTGTTCTTTATGATGATAAGGAAGGCCTTTACATACAACTAATGGGAGGTGGGTCTCCCCTGTATCCGGGTTCATGCAGGTATTGACGTGAGTTATAAAGCGACTTGAGTGGCGACACTCATGATGAATGATTGCACATAGGGAAGTATTAATGGTCATTGAGTTGAGTTATTTATTTTTTGCTTACTAGATCGAGTCATTTGTACTCATTTTATGAAATTATAGTCCAAGTCCATGTATGGCCTAAGGCCCTTTAAAGTTGTAGATAGAATGCATAAATTTACGTGGAGAACATGTACAAACATAATAATGAATTTATGTTAGAGCCTATAATGGATTTGGACTGGATCCTAATGATTATGTTTCCGTTAAGAATGTCAAGTTAAAGTTTTAAAATTTTAGTGTATTCAAGTCTTTTGTTGTATTTAAATCATGATGATCATAAGTATAGTTCATGTAATGCCCCGAAATTTCGTAACACTTAGAAAATCTGACCAAGGACAATTGCGTCCCGAATGAAATTTCGAACCGGAGTTCACAACTAAGTTAATCCTCATATTCTAAGGATCATGACATGCCAATTTAAACATATAAATAATCACATTTGGGTACAATCAGTCTAGACTCCAACATAGGGTTCACATATATAACTTAGGGTTCTTAATTCATCTCATTCATAGAAATAGGATTTGGATATATGAAAGAGTCATAAAAATGCTCAATTAACCTAAGGTTTCAGCTTAAAATTTTCAACATACATTCCATGATTCATAACACTGTGAAATTATGACATTAACTCATCATGCCTTTAGGAAAACATAATATCTTCATAGCTTGCTCAATTTGCTCATCATAAAATTCATAACATGATCATAACACGGTAATCTGATATCTCATAAGGTCCATAGCAGGATCAATCCATATAAGAATGAACAATGAACATATAAACATTCATACCTCATGCAATCCTATATGTTATAAATATCCTTCTTATTTATAAGAATAATTTACCCTCAAGATCATCAATTCATCTCATAAAGTTTCCATCTAAACTTTTTACTATCAACTCTTTATACTTCACGTTTACTTCTTAATAATAACAATAATATTCAATAAAATATAATTTGATCATTTGAACATAAGGAATATATTTTCAACCTTGGACAGATTTGACACATTGTCAATATAAATTTCATAACTTAATCTAAAGACACTCATTTAGAGAGATATACATTTTCTCTCTTAAAATATACTTTCAAGGAACTTACATATAAAATTTGCATATTTTATCTCTTTACTGTTTATTCTCAAGAAATCATATAATTCAGTCCATCAATTTCATATTTAGTAATGTCACAGCCAACTCTTAAATCATTCATAACTCATCATACACTTATTGTTTCTATGTCATTCTAAGTTCTTATACAAGATCACACACTCAAATAACTATTCTATAAATTTCATTCCTTAATTCCAACTTTGCAATTTATGATGAATTTCACAAGTTAGACACGTCATTATTCGGGACAGCTTGATAATAGTTAGTATTTTGATCATATCTCCCTATATATACCTCGGATTGCATTAATTCTTCGTTCTACAGAATCTAGACTTCAATACTTATCATACATATATCATATCTATTTTTTTGTAGAAGTAAAACATATCAAAAACCTATTTTGAACATTGATTATAAAATCTGGACAGAAAATAAGACATAACATAAGCATAATCATAACTCCATATAAGATTCCTTAGAATACATTTTAGGGCTGAACATTAAAAAGTAATCATTTCCAAGGCTCAATCATACAAGATTAATATTTAAATTATCAAAGCCCTAATCAAATCAATCATCATGGCATACAAGTCTTAGCTCCTAAACTTAACTTCCACATAACTCATCATCTATCACTTCCATAATCATATACATGATGAAGACAAGGAAATCAAGCCCTCATTCCAATCAAATGGAATGAGGTGGGTTCACCTATTACATACCTTAGGGTTTAGAGCTAAACTCTTTTCTTTCCCCTCTTTGACATTTGTTTCCCTCCAAATCTCTTACCCTAATATGTCATTTCCCTTTTGCTCTAGCCACTTTTTTATCCCTCACAACCTTCCTTGCATGAGCTCCAACAATGGAGGAAAGATGGGATGAAACCCTAATCTTAGAAAGGATTCTTTGTAGAGAGAATGAGAGGAAGAGAGAGAGAGTGATGAGGGAAAAATGATGGCCACTTTAGGGTTTAGGTATTTATAGTGGGGGTTTAGGTGGAGTTTTGGCCTGAAGTAACTTAATGGGCTCTAAGGGACTTAATTGGTCTTTTGTGATTTTGGCCTAAATAACACATCACTTTATTATTAGTACATCACTAGTACTCGTAGGAATGATACTTTTTTCTCATCACTTTATTACTTGTGCGATCAGCATACTTGTTGACTTTTTTATTATTATTGAATTTTTCACATCACAGGACTTTTATATAGAAGAATAGGGTTATCGAACCCTATTCAACTTATTATGACTATTAGCTTCTAAGAAGAAGTGCCCTCCTGGGGTCCCCTTTCATACGGTGAGGCCTTAGCTAACATCTCTCAATCGGCAAGGCCTTCCGTCGTAGTCTTACTTGATTCGAAAAGAAGTGTTCCATTGGGAACTCTATATTGAGACTCATTGAGAACACTTGGATTCACTCACTACTTTCAATAATAATGTCTACGACAATGAGCTATTTCTGGTTTATCTTACTTCGAACAATATGAGAATTAATTTTCGTTGACTAGCTTCTTGTTCAAGTGCTTTGGGCCATAGATTTTTAGATTGTTATGTGTCTCATGTATTTGTGTTTGAGAGTAGCACTATCTTAGTATGAGTACCCTTCGGTGGTTGATTTTGATGTTTATATTTTCTTGTGAAAATAGTATGATTTTTATTGACTTAAATTATTCTCGTTGCTCTCTTGGAAAATGTATGACTTTCGAGATATTTAATTCTATGACGTATGAAGATCAATTAATTGATTATTGAGCTACCTTGAGATGTATGTCATTTTGGACATTTCATCTATCAATTTGCATCATTTGATATGATTGAGTTTTCTAATATTGAGGAAACATTGTATGGTTAATCAAGTTTTAAGATGGTTATGTTTGACAACAATCAAATTGGTCATTTTGGGAGATTAAAATATGATTTTGTATTTTATATGGTTCTTATTGGTTCATTGTCATTGGACAAATTCATGCTCATTGTTTCCACAAGATTTACCACCTTTGGCTTTCATAAAAAGTTATAATTATCTCCATTGAAGACTTCTTGATTTATAATAAGATTTTTTGTGATTATTTGATACATTTTCTATCTTGGGGGAATTCAAATGCATATTTTAAGGAATAATTCACATTGGATCAAATTGATTTTCGTGGTTTAAATGCACTAATTTTGTTCATGTGAGATTTTTATTTCTGAGGAGTACGTCGCGTAACTTATTTGACATAATCATAACACATAGAGGAAGGTTCCCAAAATTTTAAAATTTATTTCTAAATGTGTCTTCCTATCGTGGGTATAAAATCTTTTATATATGAGAGTGTGAACTTCCTTTTGTTGTTTCTATAAATTTTTTTTTCAGGAACCCTGAATGGCCAACTAATCATGTGCTTTGATGTATTTTCAAAAAGGGGAGAATGATATGAATCTGACGATTGTCACAGTAAGTTTTATAAATTTAAAATTTGCTATATTTGAAAAGGAGCAGAGTGACATGAAGTTGGCAATTGGCAAATTCTAACCTGCATATTTGAACTTGATGATGCACCCCATTAGATCATACTCAATACACTTGGATGACATAGGCCATAGGGCCTCTCCGACTTTAGAGTCATGATAATAAATTTGATCTTATTACTTCGCCAAATTAACAACCATATCATGATGTGAACATAGAAAAGATTCTCGCTTGGATTAGTTCATTAAGGAGATGAGGCCTTAGTTGCCTAGATGGCTTATTTGATCCTTCATCTCATTAGGTCTTAGTTGATCATTTTAGTTTTTTGAAGAGGCGGCTAACATTCTCTTATAAATAAGAGGAGTTGACTCCTTGTAGATCATGTTTTCTTTGGTTAAATTTTGATTTCCTAGGAAATCTCTTCTTCATTCTTTGTGAAATTCAACTTGAATTGCGAATAATTTTTCATTTTGCAATTTATTTAAATTCTATCAGTTTGTAATTTTTATATACATGTTCCATTCGCATATTCATCAATATTTTTGCTTTCTTGATTCTTGTTTTCATATTACTCCTTCTAGTTTTTCTCTTATGTCTTACTATAGTTCATTAGGATAGGTCTCCTAGTGGAATTCTTATCATATTTTGCTATGGCCTTCTCCATTATGATGTTCTTGTTATGATTCTATTCGAGTCTTCCTACCCTAGTGGAACTAGTGACTAGCATAATATGTCGTGGTGGTTGCTGGAAGTTCACAATGATTGGTGATGGGATGTGGGGCTTATTTTGTATCCCAATGGATGCAATGACTAGCATTATAGGTCGTTGAGCCGTCAAAAGATTTCCATGAATAAGGTTGGGAGCTCGAAAGCAATTTTTCATGGACCAGACATGTAGCAAGCCTAATCAATTGCGACACAAATTGAGAATGCATTATATGAGAAACAAGGAAGTGCAAGAAGAAACATCCTTAAAGACATCTCACATAAAAAAAACTTAAAAAGCTTCTAAGAAAATGACCGACTTTATATTTGTTCTCAAACATTTCCATTAATCCGTGTGAGCTAATAATTTTTTTTTGCCCACTTGGACAAGAGGAATCATTTGTAACTCAAGAACTGTAACTTATATTAAACATGGATTTTTAATCAGATGTGCTAATTATACTAGCAGACAAAATCAAACTTCTTGCAATAAAAGACTTGTTATTAATATTGTAATTATTATATGTTTCTCTTTTCCCTCTTCTTAATGTTCCTTAACATATTTATATATATTTGATATAATGCTATTATTCAGCAAAAATATGCCAATTAGCATAAGAAGTCAAAATAAGCAATTCATTCTTGGTCTTGCATTTCATTTCGATCGATAAAAAATTGTTATTCGTTGACCAATTTTTTTCCAAAGTAAAAAAAAAAGGAAGAAAAATCCTCTCCACCCAAACAAATTTTCAAGTGAGTGAACAATGATACTTCGACATCATGATTCTCACTATATATTAAATCTAGCCACAATAAGGTTAGTTTGTATAGTACTCAATTATGGAAATAGGACATTGTGAATTCAGATAATTGAATTTGACCCTAGAATTAAAGGTGAACAAAGTTGAGATTTATCACCACATCATATTCTCAGTCAATCATGCTGTATCATTAGACTTTGACATATTTTTTTTATACCTCAATCTACAGAACATGCAATATGATATGTTCTATCCTATGGCGAGCTAAATGGATGAAGTCAAATTTTCTTTAGATGTTCCAAATATGTAAGAATGAATTAGGGCATGTTTATCTGCAAGGAAATTTGCAACTAATTATATACTGCTGCATTTTACAAACCTCGATTCATCTTTTTTCATACATTTCTTTGGCTTCTCTGTGAATTGAGGACGGAATAGACAGTGGATTCAACATCTATGTTACAACAAAATATAACCAACAGACTCCAAAGAATGTAAAGTGACTCAGGAATTTTTACTCCCAAACCCTATTGTTCTAATATAAAACTAACGACTCTTATAAACAGAATCCAGACTGTAAATTACTCCTTCTTTTGCCATTAGAAGTGGGACTAGTAGTTTAATGGTGTGATTTCTGCGAAAGACAATCTCCCAGAAGCACCAAGATATTAAGTTTCCAATAAATCAGTTACCTTTTCCTATGTCTCACAATTGATTGTCGAGTCACGTCTACATGATCTCTCAGCTTCCTTCTGTTGCCTGTTGGCAATTTTTTGTTCTCCAATCTGTCGTTGGACTTATCCAATGCATATGCCTCTGCCATCTTTTGCCTACAGTCTTTGCTTGCAGTGTCATGATCAACCACTGTTAAGTTTCCAGAGGAAATATTTTAAAAATAAGATAATGGACACATATAACTAGTTGTCCAGTACAACACAAATTCATGTTCTACGATGAACCCTACATTAGTTTTTTTTGGTGTCTACACGCTTAAGAAACAACCAAAGGAAAGCTGCAGTATGTATAATTGATCAATGGACCCTTATTGTTAGCCTTTCATGCATATAACTGTTGTGGGATTTGTTCTGATTTAAGTTTTGGTGTTTGATATCAGAGTGAAGAATACCTAAAGTTTTTTGACATTAGCATCAAAGACAATCATGGATGATAAGAAACTGTAGGGTATGCATATTATAGAAGACTCCAGGAATGCAGGTAAACTTTGTGCTTTTTGTATTATCATATTACTCATACAAAATACAGAAACAAGCCTCTTGGACAATTGCTTAATCAGTTGCCATTTATTTGCAGCCTCGATGGTTTTTTTTCTCCCTCAGCATGTGTGTCTGATTGTTCATAAGACTATTCAGTGTTTAGATAGGTAATTCATGGATCAATAAGCCTCTTTCTTTCTTTTTTGTATTTGATATTTTAAGTAACCAGAAAGAAGCAACTTAAATGTCTCAAAATAGAGCACACAAATCCTATCAGAACTGACCTGGCTTTGGATAATCTTCCCCAATAATGCAATTCGCTTTCTTTTGTACGCATAGTGGAGCCGTCCAAGGTTCATAGATATACTCTTTTGGCATACCTGTGGCACAACATTTGCCTAATTTAGAATTGTCGTCATTTGATCAGATTGGTGATGATGAAAAGTTTATTACCCTTTAACACTGGGAGAAAATGTCTGACATAATTTCCATTAGGATCATACTTCTTTCCGAAAGATAGCGGGGAATAGATACGATAGTACTAGTAGGCAAGCAAATAAGAACATCAAAAACATTACAAAAGATGTAACCAAAAATATCATTGTAAAAGTGAAGAACATAAGAAATAATAATTTACTAGTACCTGGTGAAAGAATGCTGAACATGAAAGCCATAACCAATTACCATTATTGATAGCCCAGTCGGAATCTATCAACAGTCTTTCAAAGACATCACGTCCGTGTTCCCAATGGATAAACTGCAAAGCATGTTACGAATTTTTTCTTTCACAAAATTGAAGATAACTAGAAGCCTACTTAAGGTTAACATATTTTCTTCGTAAGTCAAATTTTTATTTCTCATTTGGTAACTCTGCAAGTAAGGGATAAATTATAGAGGCCATGAAGTCTAAATTCAAAAGGGTGATAAGATGCCACACGTATTAGTTAAAATGATAATGAGCTTATTAATGGGTAGTTATGTTCATATTCTTCATTACTAGTTATGTTATTTAGTTGTAGTAACTAATTCATCACTTTGGAGGCGGAAGATAGACCAACACAAAGAAGAGGAAGAGATAATGGGACCGAGGGTTTCCGGGACTTTATTGATGAACATGGTTTAACTGACTTCCCAATTCCTAACTGTAGGTACACATGGCGTAGTTCCTCCAACTCGACGTCTCCAAACGCATGTTCTAAACTAGATATAGATTCCTCGGGTCAGTGGAACTCCTTGCACTTTTTCCATCAACTAGTGTCAGAGCTCTTGAACGTCCCTTCTCAGATCATACACCCCTGCTGTGGCAAGCTAATGATGGTGGTTCCTTTGGGTCTTACTTTAAGTTTGAGAAAGCATGGCTCATGGAAACTGGTTTTCGGGAGTTCGTTGAAGAAGAATGGAGAAAAATTCCCCCATCAAGTTCAGCTACAAGGACTTTACATGAAAGGTTAAGCATGCTAAGGTGTCAGCTGAAAGAATATAAAAAAAGAACCAAAGAGGCTCGCGAGCTTAGGAGAAATGAGGCTCTGGCTGGAATTTCCAATTTGGACCAGCTAGAGGACACACGTGAACTAACACTTGAGGAACTGACAGCTAGAAGAAAATTTCAGGAAGAAGTCATTTTGGAGGACAGAAAAACCGAGGTGCAATGGAGACAGAGATCCAGACAAACCTGGCTCAAGGAAGGGGATTCAAACACAAAGTTTTTCCACATGTTTGCTAGTGGTCGTCGAAGATCAAACTATATCGATCATATTAGAGTCAACAATAATGAGGTCTCTGGACGTGACAATGTTGGTATAGCGATAGCTGATTACTTTCGGGCCTTCACAAGAAGACGTCCACCAAGCGAATGGCAATGGCAGGGAACAAGGTTGCCACGTATCTCCTCACTACAAAGCCAAAACCTGGTGCGTCCCTTTACTGAGGTGGAAGTTCTCCGAGCTTTAAAAGACCTGAAGGGAGAGGGGGCGCCTGGGCCAGATGGATTCCCGGTTTTCTTTTTTCGTGAATTCTGGACAGTGGTAGGGCAGGATGTCATGGCTATGATCCATGAGTTTGCCACATCTAATCAGGGTTTTGAGAAAATAAATAGGTTTTTTATTTTCCTAATTCCAAAAAAGTCATCAGTTGAACGTGTGGAGGATTACAGGCCTATAGCTTTATCAAATGCTACATACCTATTGGTGGCGAGACTCTTGGCAAACCGTCTACGTGAGGTTTTGAGCGAATTAGTGCACCCAGTTCAATCTGCTTTTATTGTTGGTCGTTCCCTCACGGATGGATTCACCATGGCCTCAGAAATTGTCTCCTTTTGGAGACGAACAGGGAGATGTGGATTTCTTTGGAAAGTCGACTTCTCCAAGGCATATGACTCCTTAAACTGGTCCTTCCTATGGAGCTCCCTTCAGCGTCGCGGTTTTCCTCCAATATGGATTTCGTGGATGAAACGGTGTGTCTGCACCGTTTCTTTCTCTGTTCTTATCAATGGTGGTCCAATTGGCGGTTGGGTCCAACCACAACGAGGTGTAAGACAAGGTTGCCCACTAGCTCCCATGCTCTTCATCATTGCGGCTGACGCCTTGGCCAGATGCACTTTCTCTGCTTGTGATGCAGGCATCATCACAGGATTCTCCCCCATCCAAGATCAAGGTACCATCATTCCATTATTACAGTATGCTGATGACACCTTATTTTTTATAGAAGGTGATTTGGTGGCAGCGAGGAGGATAGCTATGATTATTGATATATTTGGAGATTTCTCGGGACTACACATAAACCACTCTAAATCGTCTTTCATCCCTTTTGGAATGGAGGTTGAAATGGCAGCAGCTTGCTCTGAGGTGTTAAAGACATCAAGATGCAGGTTGCCTATATCGTATCTGGGACTTCCTCTTTCTGATAGTAGGATCCTTGCTCGAGAATGGACCCCAGTAGTGGAACGGGTGGAGCGAAGACTGCAAGGGTGGTGCGCTAAAGTGTTATCCAGAGGCGGGAGACTAGTTTTGATTAAATCTGTTCTATCCGCATTACCAGTTTATTATATGTCAGTGTTCAAAATGCCAAAGACGGTGATCCTTCGCATAGACGCACTCCGACGGAGATTTCTATGGCAGCACTCAAACTCCACCGGCCGTGTCATGAATCTAGTGGCATGGGAGGATGTGTGCAGACCAATATCGGAGGGCGGGCTAGGTATACGGACCCTTATGGACATGAATGATGCACTTCTATCTAAATGGGTAGTTCGGATAATGAGACATGGTGATGATGCTTGGTCTTCTGTGATAATAGCATGTTATGGACATTCAATATCTTGGGCTGAGAGGATGTCTGATGCACATGTGGGTTCCACCTTCTGGAAAGGAATCACACATGTTATGGCTCGTGTTCGGTCCTTTTTTCGAGCATCCTTGGGTTCAGGTACTGATTTTAGTTTTTGGAAGGATCATTGGGCTACAACTGAACCTCTCTCCGCCATCTTTCCCAGGCTATTTGCGATAGCCGAGGATAGATCTGCCAAGGTGGCAGATTATTGGTCAGGCTCACTGCTCTCAAATGGAGTATGGACACCACAATTTCTTTCAAATCTATCAGATCAGCGGCTTGAAGAATTCATTCTCCTACTGGGCATATTAGAAAATATCATGCCATATCAAAACAGACATGATGCTTGGCTATGGAATGCTGGACAATTCTCAGTTCGGAATGTGTATACTCTACTTACAAAGGATAATTGCCTAAATGATATAGAGATGCGCACTGACTGCAACCTGATATGGCAGACCAAAACACCAAGACGAATAAAAGTTTTTGCTTGGCTTCTAAGAAGGTCCAGACTCCCAACGCGTAGCCGTATCTTTAGATGGATGCAAGGAGCAAACAACTCTTGTGTTTTTTGTGATTCAGCAGAGGAAGATATCAACCATCTGTTTTTTGGATGTTCGGTGGCGAAAGAAGTGTGGAGCAGATCTGATTTATCATGGTTAGATGTTCGGTCGTCCTCAGATTTTTGGACAAGTTTTCGTTTTGGCGGTCAAAATTTATAAATGCAAGTCTATGTTCCAAGACTACATCGTGGTTTTCCTTTAGCTTTTCTATGGGCAATCTGGGCCCAACGTAATGGATGTATATTCCGGGGAGAGAGATATTATGTGGAAAACATTATCGCATTGGCGAATAGTATGGTGAGGGAGTGGACAAGGGGTTGATTTATTTTATGACATAATTCTGTAATTTTACCTTCAATCAATAATATATACATGGATGGTTACGCAGGGTAACCATCCTTGACTTATCAGAAAAAAAAATTTCTTCATGTTATAAATACATTGATGGTTCTATCTTTGTGAGCAGTTGTTGAAAAGTGGTTTATCAATCTTGTCATTGGAATTTGGTCCACTCCACATGGACTATGGAGATTTGTCCTCTCGAATGGAAATTTTAATTGTGTTTAAGATCCTTACGCTATTACTACTAGTAACATTTATCTTAGTTTCATTTCTATAGTTATTGTCATTTATATTTCCAGCCTTCATCAAAAGGCCAATTTCCAACAATTAAATTAGCCTCATTCAACTCTTTTTAACTTATCTTTTGCGGTAAATCCTTTTACCTCATTTTTGGTTGTCCAACATGGAGTTCCTGATGTTCGGTAAATCCTCATATTTCAACTTTTTTAACTTATTTTTTCGGTAAATCCTTTTACCTTATTTCGTTGGTCCAACATGGAGTTACTCTAGTTCTTATGCAAATGCTTATTGGCCTCGTAAGACGAGGTATGATGTAACTAACCAAGTTGCAAGGCTGTTGATTAAAGTGAAAATCCCATACTTTGTTGATAACCCAGAACCCAAATAAAAGCAGTACTGGTACTAAAACTGGGCAGATTAATGATTGCATCATACCAAATCCCCACGTGTCAGAAAACATGCCACTGAATGCCGTGCGAGATGATGAATCCATCCCCATTTCCTAAGCTGCTATGAAGACAGTAAACCAATTCGAGAAAACATATCATATAAGCATAGAATTTTGATTTAATACAGAAACATGTCAAGACTCTTGGTGATTCAACCTGGATCATGATGGCATCAATCCAAGGATATCCTGTCTGTCCTTCTCGCCAAGCTCTAAACATTTCATCATCATTCCTCCAAGGTATCTAGCATGTGGTAACATAGAATCTTAATGTATAAGTTACAGAAGGCACAGAATGGATCAAAATTTTAAAGAAACAAGGTAATTAAGATAGATCGCAGGTTCTATCTGACCACTCTCTTTGAGTATTTTTTTAGAGGGACATAGAGTAAATTAAAATGCTCCATAGCAAGAAAATATGGTTGAAAAGTCAGTTCCACAGGCCAGTATAGAAAACTACTTTAAAATACAAGACAAAAATATTAGACAGGAAACAACATTTCTTCTTACCTGTTTGCAAATATTGTTACCTCTCATTTGATCAAATTTAGGAGTTCCGTACGCCACAGTATAGAAAAAATCTCGCCACAATAACTTCAAAAGGAAAAATTAGGAGTTTTGTTAATTTCATTGCATCAAAATAAAAAATGAAGTGATATCACGATGCTCACCTGGCCAACAAGTGAAACAGGAGGGGATGTGTTCTTTCCAACAGTCTCGTAGACATTGTGAATGCATTGATAGAAGTATCTTGAAGAAAGGCAGCCAAACTGAAAAGTTATAACAATCAGAAAGGACATTTTGCAACTTCAATGGCAGTGGTAAGAAGACCAAAAGCTAAATAGATGAATAACAAAATTTCCTTACCTTCAGATAGGGTGATAAAACTGTAGTTGCTGGCTTTAGAAAAGCTGAGGGATCACCCTTTGGTTTCTCGAACTTTGCCACCCATTCCTGGAAGATTGACATGAGATAGAATCTTCTTTCAAGGACCCATAATTTTGTCTAATAGGTCGCTGGAAAGCTCGTAAAAGGGACAAACTTTCCTTTTGCATTTTCATCTTTTATGTTGTTCTAAGATTTTAACCCAGTAATGTGACAGGAAAAGGAATGAAAATTACAATTTGAGGGTCATAATTCATAGGCCTAATATTACTTTCAATAATTTAAGCAATTTCAAGAAAGGTAAGTTAATAACATTAAAATTATTCTCCAACTATCGCTCACATATGATTATATGTTAAATAATACAATTAAGAAAAAAGGAACTCATCAAAGAGGGGAAGTTAAGTTGATAACATACTTTGTCATCGAGAACCACCTTCAATCTCCGAAGAGCTTCAGACTCACCACCTTTGAAAGGGGAAAGCTCTTCCTGGGGATGAGGCAATCAATCCAACGTAAACCAGACATCCATATGTATTTTCCAGATAACAACACATTGCATCCTACCTTATCAATATCTTTATATCCAAGTTCCTCAAGTGTGGGAACTGATGTAAGCAGCTCAACTTCTCCAACAGGAGGAAGCTCGGAGTACTTCAACTCAATGGGTGATGGGGGTTTCCCAGCAAGTGCTACAAATGATTGGTACGTCAATGGCGGCCGTCCACCATTCTTTTTCAACAAGAAGAAAGTGTCAGAGTGATTGAATAGTAGAAGAACAAAGTATGAGCATGACGGTTACTGAGTGTAAACCAAACCTTTTCTATTATCTCTGAAGGATCGAAGAGAGTATGGCTGACAGGTGAAAACACTTCAACTCCTGATTTGGCAGCAAATTCCTACGAAGAACGAATAGTTGATTTTTGCAAGAACTTTAATTAAAACTTCGTTACTAGTGAAATTTACGAAAAGCACATTATGCACATTTGCAATATTTGAAAATGGTAACAAAAGAGTCGCGCAATCACCCTGACTTGCTGATCTCGAGCCATGCCATACGGCTCAGTGTCGAATTCAAAGCAGAGTTTTGCAATCTTCCACTGCCAAACAAAATTCCAACACCGACGACGATGAGATGAGGCTGAGTAAGGGTAAACACAGATTTAGAGCGAGGGCTTGGGGTACTTACATCCTCTAGGGCGCGGCATATGACCGGCGCGGGGTCGCCGCGGAGGACGAGGAGGCGGGAGCCGAGGGTGCGGAGGGTGGCGTCGAGGTCAGCGAGGCAATCGAGGAGGAAATGGATGCGGCCGACGCCGGCGCGGGCTGATCCAGGAGTGAAGGCAGAGGGGTCCGGTTCCAAGTAGTGGGGGTCCAACACGAACACCGGGTAGAGGCGCGTCGCCCCTCGCGCCGCACGGTCGAGCGCCGGGTTATCGTGGATCCGCAGTCCCTTCCGGAACCACACCATCGCGCTCCCCGCTGCCGACTGGTCCGCCATCGTCACCGCCGTCGTCGGGATCATCGCCGTGGGTTACTTTTGGTCGACCGATGGTTTCGACGGTTCTGTTTTCCCGCTCGCGTGGGGGGGGGAGAGAGAGAGAGAGAGAGAGGTGGAGTGGACGAGGGGTGATGATGGTAGTTCGAAACTGACGGTTGGATGCCCATCGGACGGATAGAGTTCGAAGCTTTCGTGTAACGGTAAACACGCGGTTCATCTGGCGCCACGTTGCTCGCTTGGGCAACACACGTTCCATGACACTAAGGCCGTTAGAAGGCCCAATAGGCCCTTGACCCAATCTACAAGCTCAAATGTGAGGATTTTGGTGGGTGGCGATACGCCATGAATTTATTATTTTTTTACACATTTATTTACGGCAAATCAAACTTTGATTATGGAAAACAAATTAATCTTGACTAAAAAACGTAGGGTACAAACATAAGAGTAGAAGAAATTATTTCCCACATTTATTTTCATGTCTGATATCAAGAACGGGACCACGTCTTGGCTCCCCACTTTTGTTGATATAAGATTTTGCCTCTCAAATTAAATTTTAAATAATATAATAAAGATTTTTTTTTATTTTTATTAGTATACATTGTATAATTATTTAAATACCATGTTCCATTAAGCATATTTCATAGATAAATAAAAATAGTAAACATTACCCCCAAAAAAGTTTTGTTTTTACAAATTATGACTTTAGAACTAAATCATACGTAAAAATAACTAAATTTCAAAAAATTGTAAATGTACTTCAAAATGTTTTGAAGCTTAGCCCCCGAACTAACTCATTTTGAAGCTTAACCTCCAAAAATATTCAACTCCTTCTTTTTTATGTCTACTTGATACGTTCTATATAATATTTTATTTGCCAAACAAAAACAATGTTAAGGGGGTGGCTTCCTGGTGCTGAGGTGCCTCATTTGTGACAACCAACTCATTGAATTAATCCTTAAAATGAGTGTTGTAAATTCATTTAACAATAATTTAAATTCAAAAGTAATGAATATAATATGTAAATGTAATTACCCAGATTTTATTCCCAATTATCTCCAAACCTAATTCAGATTTTATCTCCTCATAAAGTTAATCTCCTCATATTTATTTCCTCCAAATATATTTTCATAATTAGGAGATCAAA
>LTAE01004580.1:0-31781 GCA_001647135.1 Pontederia paniculata | reverse complement strand
TTTTTACCTAGATAATTAAAAATGGATAATATTACAATTTAAGTAATGACGTGTGGAAATAGATTATAATTTGACAGAGGAAAATAAAATTAAACCTATAATATAAAAAAATATATGGCTCATCATAATCAACAACTTTTACAACATATTGATTGTTTCTAGTTGAATAAACTATTTTTTTTGTGATGATTGATATAATTTTTTACCTAAACATAGAGTGATTGTTTACAACATCATTTGCTACCGATTATTGACATAATAGTTTTACATTAATTTCAACTAACATTGTGAGAAAATCGTCACAATTCTGTAGCAAATTAGATAGTATTAGTTACAGAATTGAGACTAAGTTGTAACTGATTTAAATTGCAATTTAGGGACAACTTAGTTACGCATTTGAAATGAAATAGTGTCTAATATTAGCAACGAATATTTTTCGTAACTAAATCGGTCACAACTTGGTTGCTATATTACCAATAAACTCTATCAATTTTTCGGTCACAAATTTATCAAGAATCTGTCACTATTTGTGACAACATTTGACACGAAATTTTTAGTAACAAATATCTATAGCTAATGAATCAAATTCTTGTAGTGAAAGACTTTATGGATAGTGTTTCCCATAGCAATATCTAGATCTGTAATAATACATATGGGCTCTTTTCCTCTCATGCAATTCAACCATGTTTAAAACAACTAAATAATCTTCTGTCTCATAGGTAAGTAATGCACATCCATACGAAATAGATTGCATATGGTGATTAAACCCCGTAAAAGGTGTGAATGGCATACAAAACTTGTTTAATTCTATATGTTGTGTCAAAAACCACAACATCTTTAAAAGTCGCATAATTATCTATCGATCTATTATCTACCCAAAACATATTTCTTGTGTGTTGTTTTCATCCACCGCCATTTCGAAACAAAATCCCACATCATCTTCTTTCTTTTGCTTGAAAAAAGCAATCACACTCATGCATTCTCTACCTACATTATTTTGTCTCATTGAGTTCAAGTGATTTATATACTCTTGTGTTGTAACTGATGGAGTATCAGAGAAACTAAGAAGCCTTGAAATATTATAAGGACTCATCCTAACTCCATGAAATTCCGTAATGAGATCTTTAGAAGTATACATAAATTATAATGGGATCTCAATTTTACAACCTTCGTAGGAGTGGCTAACAAATGATTATGTTATTCACGAAATCTTTTTACAATCCACTTTTTACCCTTTCTTTTGTCGAAAAATAACTAAGCTTCACAACCAATTCATACTTCTCGCCTTTGTTTCACATCACTTCCAACATTTTGGTTAATATTCTTATAACCTTGTTTTGAACAAGCAAACAATCTACTTGAGAGTTTTCTTTTTTCATTGGCCTTAACAAAAAAAAGACTTCCGTATAGAGAATCCAAATGTTCTAGCATATAAATTATAATATTTATATGCTTCATCATCTGAGTCAAATATCATTCCAACAAATGGACTTGTCATCAGACTATTCGTGATTCTCATCTCTATCTTTCATCTCATAATTAATACATTTTTCAGCGGCATGCACACTATACAAAAAAATGAAATAATGATGTTATATTTGTTAAAAAAAATTATAAGAAGTAAGGATGTACCTTTGCAAAGAATTCATTGTTTCATCAATTTGGTCTTGACAATCCAAAGTTTGAGGTGTATTCATATCATTGCTCATATCATTGACCTAAATTTTGAGAAAAATATTTTCTTCAAGAACAACCGCCTTAGCACGATAGAAAGTATGAAAAAAATAAGATCATTACACCAAAAAAACATTAGAGCCTTTTAGAGGATATCGTAAAGCTACAACATCTCCAAAAAAATCATTGAATATGGGCTTCCATCCCATTAATTTACACTGAAAAGAAGAGAGAATAGTTGAATTTTCTCACTTTAAGCTTTATGAAAAACAATCCACAAAAGATGTTTGGAATTTTTTTTCAAAATTTAATCTACAGAAGAGTGTCTCAAAAAAATTTAACACTTAAATTAAGATATTTTCTTGTAATAATAGTAAATAACTAAAAAATGTGAACCTCGTTCACCTAAAAGTCATAAATTAGATGAATTATTATTCCTGCATAAAAATGACATATAGAGATCATTATGGAAAAGTAAAATGAAAAATCAGCAATAACACCTACCAAACCTAACATTTTCTTATGTTAAGATATACAGAAAGGGATTAAAAACTCGTATGTTAAACTTGAATCGCCCAAAAGAGCACAAGGTTAGATTAAAAAAATTCAATCTGTTCTGTTTTCAAAAATAAATTAAATAGTGTGCACAATATAGCAAAAATCAATAGCAAATATCATCCTAAACCCAAAATTAACACTTAAATTAACAAATTATGGAAAACACTAGAGCTTAATGTGCACAAATTTATCATGTTTACCAGCAGCAACGACTTCAATTTCTTTTTGAGAGGAAGAGAGAGAGATGAGCGAAAGAAAGGGATGAGCGAAAGAAAACTTACCGACGACCGATTGAGACAGGAGAGAGAAGATGCGATCGACCAACGGCAAGGCGTCAAATGCATTAGAGGCGAGAGGCGTTCTTGTTCTTTTTTTTTTGAGGAAGAAAAGAGCAGAAATCAATAGCAAATATCATCCTAAACCCAAAATTAACACTTAAGTTAACAAATTCTGCAAAACGCTAAAGCTTAATGTGCACATTTTTTTTCTATTTACCAGCAGTAGCGGCTTCAACTTTTTTTTAGAGAAAGAGAGAGGGATGAACGAAAGAAAGGGATGAGCGAAAGAAGAGCCGGAGGCGTCGTCATTTTTTTCAATGGCATCATCGTCGGAGCGAAAGAGAGAGAGAAGACGCGATCAACCAACGTCGGAGGCGGGAGGCGTCGTCATTTTCTTTTCAATGGCATCATCATCGGAGCGAAAGAGAGAGAAGACGCGATCAACCAGCGTCGAAGGCGGCGGAGGCAGGAGGCATCGTCATTTTTTTTTGGAGGAGGAAGAAGAGTCGTCGTTTTGTTTTTTGGGGGTTGGGGGAGGGGAAGGGGTGGACCCCGTTTTTTTTGGGAGGGACACAGAATCCAATTTTTTTTAAAGTGATTAACTAATCAACCAGAACTGTGCAATCTGGAGTGTCGAACCAAAGTATGATCAATCCAACGCTCGAGAATAGCTGCTCGCATGGTGCATACAATTTTTTTGTATGCACCCTAATAATCAGCAAATTAAAAGGTTAATGTTGGTCGATACTATACAATAAGAAATAAAGAGGTCGTGAAGAGGTAGAAGTATTGGAAAATGTATTTATTTTAGTGTTATCCATTATATATTTTTCTTTATTCTATTATATTTACATATTGACTTCATAGGTCATGGAATAGTATTTCTCTTGTTTTTGATTTTGTAGGTGAATGAGGTAATGATAAAATAGATGATATCACTCGTGATGCAAGTGTTCGTGATCTAAATGCTTGCATATGATAGAATTCTATTTTGAGTCAAATCAATTTTTATTGAGTTTTATTAATTTTCTTTTCTTTTATGGAATAATGTAATAGATTTTTCATGATGTGAAGACTTGCATATGATAAAGGTCAAATAAGTCTTTTATGTGTTTTATTAATTTAATTTATCTTTTCTTTATGAAATAGTATAATATATTATGATATTTAGCTAGACTATTAATTGGGCAATGTTTTAATGGTCAGAACCATAGTTAGTTCACCCAAACACAAGAAAAAAAATCATTGCATAATCAAGTTTTGAGCAAACCTATCGTGACCAAAACTTGGTGATTTTAATTCTTACCAATAGCAAGAACTCAGGTTGGTTCCGTGAAAAATTTGAATCAACCTTTTTTTCTCTTTTATTCTTGATGTGACATTTTAGAGTTTATATATTAACTTATTAATACTTTAAGTAATTATATTCTTTGCCCAAAAATAGTAAACTAAAATAGAGAAGCATATTTAAAATATTAATAATTATAATTATTAATATAAATGTGTTTATTAATTTATTTTGATAAATTTTAATATTTCTTTAAAAAATAAAGAACTTAGATTTGAGTTTGAATTTAATAAAGGTAAAGTTTAGAATAGTAATAATATTTATGCAATTAAAATAATTCTTTTTTGTTTAAACTATTTTTCGAATGAGTTAACAAAAATGTCAACTCAGTTAGAATTAACACTAATTAGATTATAATAATAACATAAAACAAATAATTGAATTAATCTTTTTCTATAATAACAAATTAATGTAACGTGTTGTTTAGATTATATTTTCATTTTATTACTTTATCAGTTACAATAAATTATAATATTAATTATTAATCAAAGAACTTAATTTACGTTTCTCCTTTTTCAATTTTAAATATTTATATTATCTTAATTATTTTTGGGTATTAATTTTTTTGCTAGTTCATCCTTAATAAAATTATAAAAAATTGTTTAATAGACTATTATTGTTTCATATAATATTATATTATATAATATTCATTTTGCTTATTTAAATGAGTAAATAATAATAATTATTAGTTGTAGTTTTTTAAGCAAGTTTATAATATTAATTACTTTTGTAAGCATATAAAATATATAATAATAAATTATCATATATATATATATATATGTATATATATATTTAATTTTTTTATTTTTCAAAAAAATTAAAAATACTTTAGTTCTATAAGTTCATCTAAATATCCATCGAACTAAAACATCTAATCAACCTTTTAGTTATCATCATTACACTTTTTATCCAAACATCAAATTAAAATTTATTTATTTAATTGATTAGTTTTTGGAGACTAATAAGATCATTAGTTCTCGCATCCAAACGACACCTTGAAAAGAGTTTTATATTTTTAAAGTTATTGATGAATAGTCTTTTGATTAAAGTCAAGTTAAAAAAATTAATATCGTAGCATATCAAAATTTATATTATATCATGTGATGTGTATGAATTTTGGAGTGTTAGAAAAACCTCTATGTTTACAAGTTTTAGATCTCTCGGTTGTTAAAACTATTTTATTATACCATATCACGCTAATGTGGCATATGCCTGATCATTTTTATATAAAGAATAATTTTGCAAATTTATTATCAAATGTTATTAAAAAATTTAATAATTAGAAATAACGGTTAGGTCAACTTCAACCGGTGATCACCATTCACATCTTTGCATGAAAGGCAGGCGTTAGTAATCAAGCTATCTTGGCTTTTAATTTTAATTGCCCTACTTCCAAACAGGTATATTTTGTATTATTTTGCACATAATTCTTTATTTCTATAATTATGCCATTTATTAAAACTGTACGATATTGCTTTGTCTAATTTGCTTCATGGAATGGTAGTTTAATAAGATAATGTGGGGAAAAATATTTTGTACTTTACTACTGAAAAGATATAAAGAATGAGCGAAGCAAAAATGTTGAAATTAACATCTCATAGATTTTATTATAAATATTTTTTTCCTCTCAATAATATTTTCAAATAAAAATGACAAAATGTGATAATTCTTGGAAAAAATAAATGTTTGAAATCTTAGTAGGGTTGTCATCTCATATCTCAAAATAAGTTTTTTCCACTCTTTGAATACACTGAAATCAATATATCAACTTTGTTTTTCATACCAATAATTCGTTATTTGAATTATGGCCACGTTTTATTGGTACTTTAGAATTACGGGATATCTATTATATACCTCACTGAAATACTTCAAAGAAAATCCTACACTGCATTTATTTCACCAAATTAAAACTGATTTAATGACATTTAATAAAAGTAAGTGAATTTTGACAAAGTAGTAGTAGTTTATTTTCTTATTTTTTTTATCAAACTGTGATTTTTTTGGTCTACTGAGAGTGATTTTAATGTATGAAACTTTTTCACTGAACTACTATTTGGGCTTTGTTACTTGGGTTTTAAAGCCCATTGAAACCTTGTCCGGCGCTCGAGCCGTCGTAAACGTCTGGTCATCTCCCGAAAGCCCCACAAGGTCGGAGCCACACTGCCACTTCGCCGGGCGGCAGCGCTGAGCGAGCAAGAGAGAGAGAGAGAGAGAGAGAGAGAGATGACGACGCGCATTGCGCCGGGCGTGGGCGCGAACTTGCTCGGCCAGCACGCCGCCGAGCGCAACCAGGACGCCACCATCTACGTCGGCGCCCTCGATCCACAGGTTCTTCTCCTATCTTCCCCTCTTGCAAAAATCTTACCACTAGGAACGGAAGCTTTTTAGTTTTATCCATAGGATCTTGCTCTTAGGATGATGGGAGTATTATCGGGATTTCTGAAAGGAATGCGAAATTTTAGTGGGTGTTTTAGGAATTCTTGCTATTTCAAACAACACCAATTTCCCCCCTTTTTATTGCATGTCTGTGTTTGATTTTCTAAAGTAATGTTTGTGTTATTTTGCAGGCGTCTGAGGAATTGCTGTGGGAGTTGTTCGTGCAAGCAGGTCCAGTAGGTAAGCTTTGTTTCTAATATTGATTTACCGCGTTGCCAATTAAATTGTTGAATTTTGTTATGTTACTTGACCTTGTTATGCAAACCCTAATTAAACTTGGTAGTATCAGTCTCTCCTTGAAACAATATCTTACTTTTTTCCATAATTAAACACGCCACAACTATGGTCGGTAAGAGAAATGTAGGTTCAAGTCTGTGGTACCAAGGACAAATATCGAAGAGCTAGGCTAAAAGAAAAAGGTTTCGAAGTTTATACAATTGACTCTAAATTATCCAAATGAGTGCTAGTATCTTAAAACTGACATTGGTTTGCAAGCTTGTCAAAATTGCGACTTAACTCGTGGAATCAGACAATTTATGATCTTACCTGGAAAAAATGTTTTGGATCGCTAGCAGACTCATTTTTAACCAGCATGCAGTGGGATCGCGTGATGGCTCGTAGAATTGCTTGACACGGTGTGCTGCTGTGTCCAGCTTCATTTTTTTACCTTTCATCAGCTGGGTCCCACATGATGCAAAGCCCTAAAACCAAATGAAACGACCCATGCATTTCTTCCACAGGCTGTTCGCTGTTATTGCTGCTGCTACTGTTCCCCTTTTTTGCTGTCATTGCCGTTTGCCACTGTTCCCGCGACTGCCACTCACTGCTGTTTGCCGCTGTTGCCATGACTGCTGTTCATTGTCGTGCTTCTCTGGTTTCTCTCCTCTCTTTCCCTCTTCCCCCTTTCTCTCGGCCTCACTCTTCTTCTGCTCACAAGCAGAAGGGGAGCGTCTTCAACTGCATTGAGCAGAGGAGTATCCTCTTCTGCTCAAGCAGAGGAGGAGCACAAGCAAAAGAGGACTCTTCCTCTTCTGCGAGAGAAGAGATGAGTCCTCTGCTGGGGTTGCATTCTGTTATGCTCTGTTTTATTTTTAATTTTCACGGTGCTCCCTTGTAAATGTACTCTGCCCCGTTGGGTGAGAAATACTGGTTTGTTATCAGTTTTCCAATGTAGCTAGATTAATAGATTATTAATTATTAGATATATTTCATGAATGATATGCAATTATTGTCGTAGGTATTTAGTATAATTTATGTCTTCTCTTGTTGTTGGTGTTATACATTTTCATTATTGTACAAGCTAATATACATATAAATCAAAATATAATTTTGGGTAGAATCGGCCATGTCGTGCTACGATCTCACGTTTTACGTGTTCACCTGAACTTTCCGTGTCGACTCCGATTTACGAGTTTGACAACCTTGGTATTGTGGCGTAAAGTGAAGTGTGGTGACAAAGTGGCATGTCCATATTGCACCAGAAACAAAAAAAAAAGGTTATAGATTAGTAATAAAAGTCTATGTGGTGAATTGAACTTATCAAAACTTCCATATTTCTCTTAACAGTTAATGTATATGTTCCGAAAGATAGAGTTACGAATCTGCATCAAGGGTATGGGTTTGTGGAATTTCGAAGTGAAGAGGATGCTGATTATGTAAGATCTTTTGTGTTTTTATCATAAATCAACATTTGTTTCTCAGGTATCTTTTACGAAATACTTCATGATTACAGTGTTCACCATATCTGGTTTCTTCTTTGTCGTAGGCGATCAAGATTTTTAACATGATCAAACTCTATGGAAAACCAATACGCGTAAATAAGGTTCGTGTTTCTTTCTCGCTTTTCTTATCTCACATTTTATTTTGAATTCGAATTGTTGCCACAATCCTGAGAGCTTAGAGCGGCTAAAAGTCATCTATCTTCTGACCTTGGAGGCTGTTAGTTTTCTTGTCCCTTGATCCAGGATTCAACCCCGCTATCTGGGTGAACCAACCGACTGTGGGTTAAAATTATGAGCTTAGAACTGGAGCATGTCGACATTTTACATCTAGTATTGAATCATGCAATGTGCTCCCATGTAATTGTCAAACCATTAAAATGATTTTCAGTGAGTTCAACCATGTTGGATCTTCAGAAGGCTGCTAAAATGGCATAGCCTCAGTTTTGCGTTCTTAACTCCATTTACAGACATCCATTTCTTTCTAGAAAACAAAAATGAATTTCCTTGCACCTCTATATGCATGGAGAATTTGAATGTCTTTTACATGTATTTATCTGTTATTGCCAAAATCAGTCTTTGATACTGTATTTGACATAAATCTTTGTACAATGGACTAAAGAGTAAATAATATACTTGTCTCGCTGACAAGGTACTATTAATTGATGATTGGTGTTAAATTGAAAATTTTACCTCTTGTTAATGAATAAATGATGTACCATTCTTATATTGCCTGCTTGTCTCAGAAAGCTGAGAAATGAATTTTTACCTAGCAATTATGTATATATTAGCAGAACAAGTCTTGCTTCCCAAGTTATGTTGATGATGTTACTATTTAAAGATAAAGAGAAAACTTTTTTATTTCTTCACTAGTTGATCCATTGGCACATTAGAACTCCTTTTCTTATCCATACCATGCATGTTGATGGTCATGGCATTAATAATTTCTGCTGGTCAATTTTACTTTACTTTTTCGATTACTGATGGTTGGTGTCTTTTTTTCTATGTTAGGCTTCCCAAGACAAGAAGAGCTTAGATGTAGGTGCAAACCTTTTCATTGGTAATCTCGATCCGGTAAGTTTTCCCACCATGATACCTAGAAATATGCAAATGCAGGAGTTCATAACTTATTTTTCACATCTCATTCTGCAGGATGTGGATGAGAAACTTCTCTATGATACATTTAGTGCATTTGGAGGCATTGTATCAAATCCAAAGGTGATGAATCATCTCTACAAATGTAGGAGTTTATAACTTAATTTTCATTTTTAACCACACTAGAAATTCTTATGTCTTTGCAATCGAATATCCAGTTATTATTCAATATATGTATATGTATATGTATATGTATGTATATACATATATATATATATATATATATATATATAATATACACATATTTCTATTTTTCCTTGGTGTCTTCATTAATGTACCATGAACCTTTGAATCTAGAATAAGTTATGTTATTTCATGGTACATTATTGTTCTAGGTGACTTGTGTATAGTTATGAATATGTTAGTTCTCAAAAGAGTAGTAGTCATCCTCCCATTTCCCCAAAAAATCCAATAAATTTGTCCTTTACTTTAAAATAAATATGATTTCTTTGTATTTTACATGAAACCATTATAATAGAGAAACCATTATAACCGGAAGTTCATATATTGTTGAGTGCCAGGTAATCTTATTGTTTAACTTTCTTCATCAGATCATGAGAGATCCAGACTCAGGAAATTCTAGAGGTTTTGGTTTTATTAGCTATGATTCATTTGAGTCATCTGACGCAGCGATTGAGGTACCTTTTGAAGTTGATAATTATTATTTATCTATGAAGTCTTTTCTGTTCTGTGGAGTTTTCTCTTTTCATGGTCCTTGACTTTCACATGGACTGTTTGATTTTTCATATTCATCTTTTATTTTATGCAGTCAATGAATGGCCAATACCTCTGCAACAGACAGATCTCTGTTTCATATGCGTATAAGAAAGACACCAAAGGAGAACGTCATGGCACCCCAGCAGGTGGTATTCTTTTCCTACCATTAAAAAAATGAGTAATTGAGGATATGAGTATATTAAGGCTTTTTCCCCATCAGAAAAGGGGTTTTTCATCTTCCTACCCTGATTTCAGGATATTCAAGATGTGTGTTCATGTTCTAAGGTTGTGTTAATATAAATAAATTATTCGAAATGTAGGAAGGACTGTTCATATTACTATTAGATTATCATTTATCGTCTTTTGTTAATGTACTTGGATACATGATTATCGTTCCAACTCATCTACTGAGTGGGCATGTAATTCCCTGTAACTCTGCCTGTGCCTACCTTAGATATGTTCATGATCGTGCATAAAACTAGGTCCTTACTAGGAAGACTCTTAACTGCCCTTGTATTTAGATGATGATAGCGTGTTGGACCCAGGGCAAAATAAACTTCCTTCAATGATTTATGCATTTGGTATCTGAAAACTTTAATGATCCCGGGCCCTAGGATTACACAATCTGGAAATGTGTTGCACAATTTTGTTTCGTCCACTTTTATTTATCTAAAAGCAGAGATTAGTTTTGCTAAATAGGGAACCTTGGAGTGAGCCATTTGGGGGACATGTTAATATACTTGTGATTCTGCTGCATTTTGTGCTACTTTTTTTTATAGAAATTATATGCTTCCCACATACACGGCACTGCATATGAATGTATAGGTTACATCCGATACGTACATGAAATGACTGTTCAGCTTGTCTCCAGGTCACCCTAACAAATGCTTTTTATTGCTATAGAGCATCGACTGATTTAGTGAAGCTTATATCTGAATTTTGTTGGTCGGTTTAAACCAGATGATAAATTTTCTTATTGATGATACAATGCAGAGAGAGTCCTAGCTGCTAGCAACCCGGGAATGCAGAGGAACAGGCCACATACTTTGTTTGCCAGTGGACCTCCAACTCTCCCAACTGCCCCTCAAGTGAATGGAACTGTTGCGACAGCAATTCCTCCTGCACAGCCATATGTCAATGGCCCAATACCACCTGTTCAAATGTGCCCTCCTCCGCCACCAGTTGGGCAATTTCCTCCCACCCAGTGGCCCATGCAGTTGCAACATGGTCAGGGCTTTCCACAACCAGTCATGCCCCCGCCAATGCAGCAGTTAAGGCCTCCACTTGGACCTCCAATGGCAAACATGCCCCCACTTCCCCCTGCGGCTATGATGAGACCTCCTCCACCACCTACTGGGATGGGTGTTCCTCCACCTGCAATGTGGAGGCCACCTCCACCGCCTCAGCAGATAGCTGGAAGGCCTATGCCTCCACCGCCAATGTCTTTCCCGCCTCCCCCACCACCAAATGCTCCAGGTTAACGTTTGACAAGAAAATGTATCCAGTTAATCAGGACATTCTGGTCCTTTGAATTGAGTTCTATCAGTTGAAAATGTCAGTGGCGATCAGATGCAGAACAAAAGAGGTACTATTTGGTGAATAGATTGTAAAATCAGAGTCAATAGAAAACGACAATTCTAGAATCACATGCTAGCTCATATGGATGAATCCTGCACATTTAGAAGAGTTTTAAACAAGTGCTGAGAAGTATTGTAGTTTATGATGCCATATCCTTTTTTGGTTGCACTATGCTGTCTTTTTTAGTAATGACATTTTTATGAGAACTCCTGGTTAACCTGCTGCCCTATTTTATTTCTTGTCCATTAAATCTCTCCGTACTAGGAAAAAATGGCGAAGTATTCACTCCAACTCTTCTTATGGAAAAACGTGCGTGGACAAAAAACGCAGGGAAAACGCTCCATGTTTCAGGTTTGCTCAAGTGGGCTTCGTTTTTTTCATTCTTTGAAATGTAAGATATTGCATTTGCTGATCTTCTGCTGGCAGATTCCAATAGATGCATTTGTTTCACACTGTATTCTGATGCATCACGTCATTTATAACCAAGATCATTCTGAATTCATTGCAAAAAGTCATGCATATGAAATGAATCACATCTGCTTTTTATTCTCTTATCTTCTTGAGTTACATAGGACCTTATTAGAGTTTTCGCAGCATCGTACTCTAAAAAGGTTGTAGACTTATTATTTATCATCGGAGCCCACTGAATATTTGGGCCGCCCCGCGGATTTAACACCTCAAAAATTATATAGAAGATTCACCTAAAAGATTGATGATTCATAAATTGAGGTTAAACTACATTTTACTGAGAGGCTACATTAATTATATATTTGATATTTGATTATGCATTTCGTAAATTAAAATTTTAAATTATTTTTTTGGGTGTGAGATGAAACAAGATTATGAGAGGACAACGATATCTTACTTTCTATCACCGAAAAAAAAAAGCTTACTTGAGTTGATTATAAATTGTGTCTGTTATCAAAGTAAAATTTTCTCTGAAATTATTTTATTCAGTTTTTCTTATTTTGTTATATACTGCATTTAAAAGAAGAGTGTGAGGGGAAAATGAAAGAGGGAAAACAATTTCGTTAAATTTTTTTTCAAAGAAAGGGATTAATATCATTTTCTGAACCATTTTGAACTATCCTAATAAAAAAATTAAAAAAACAAACTTTAAAAATTCATTTCGCCCTCAAGACGAGCGTGATCTTCATGGATGGTCTCGTGAAAAAACGTCTAGATAAACATAAACGAAAGTACTGAAAGGTGATAAACGAACGGCTGTTTGGCTTATAAGTTTGGGCACTTATAATTGGACACGACATGGTGCATGTCAAGTCTCACTACATCTCCAAAGAAAACAGCAGTTGGCATTTGAAAATTGTGGGTCGTTTATTGCAAATACGCGTTCCCTGGCGCTTTTAAAACAACCATATTTTTATTTACCAAACTGTCTAGAAGAGAGCAAGGAAAGAGATAGACAGTTTTGTTCTATTTCACTGGCTGCTGGGTCAATTTCTTTTATTTTTCTTAGACAAATTAAATATTTGTTCTCCATGGGCCGAGGCCTCGCCAGCTTGCAACACGTAGTAGCTCGTTTTCCACGGCTGGTCAAGTACGGATCCTAATGTTTTTTCAGTTCATTAGCAAAGGCATTGAAACCTTATCCTCTTCAGGGTACCCATATATAGTGTGGGAGGCTGAGACTCGCCCTAATTTTTCGAGATATATATATATAAGTAGATACAATTAAAAATAAAATAAATATTAATAAAATATAATTATCTAATTGATATGTCGTTAGGTATTTTTAGCTATCATTTTAATATTTAAGATTTAAATCTTAATCCTTCTTATTTTTTTATATTTTATTTTAATATGTATTATCCTCCCTAATTTTTTGTCTTGGGTCCATCCTTAATCCTCTTTACCATATACTTGGTTTTCATATCCCTATTATCACCTCTAATTTTGTATTATAAAAATTACCAATTCTCTTAATTTTTTTCACATTCATTTCCCGTAATTACTTGTCTACGTTTTTCTATTAATTCTTTTATCACGTATTAATTTGCTCTTCAAACTTGTAACACATGATTCTTTATTTTTATATTTTTTCAACAAAAAGTACATTAAAAAATCCAAGGGAGTGTGATAGAAGCTGAAAATATGATTATAAAAATAAACATAAGAAACTAGTATTAATAGTCAAAGTGCAAGAATATTAAATACAAACACTACTAATAATTTATCTATTCGTAATGACAAATCTACATAATAAATAATTTGTATAGAGTGAATCAAACTCCAATACAAATTCATTCATAACTAAATAATATAACTAATAATCGAAAATATTAATATAACTACATTATTTTTTTAACCAACACAAGTGATTTTCTTATCAATACACTCCTAAAAATTTATCTTGTCAAGGAAATAAGATATTTTTTACTAATTTTTTCAAACTTGTGAAACTTCGTCGTTGTGTAAAAATATTGAGTATAATATTTGAACCATGATAACTTTTAGCTCTTCTTTTTCTTTTTCAATAAAAATTCGAATTAAAGGGTACTAGGTAGATAGGTGTAAAGATCTTTGCTGCTCTAATATAAAAAGGATAGAGGTTGAAAATATGAATGTAAAAATTAAAATAATATAATTATCTTTAATAGTAAAAATACAAGAATCTTAAACACGAACACTACTAATAACTTATTCATTCAATATGACAAATCTCCATAATAAATAGTCGGTGTGGAGTGGATCAAACTTTAGTACTAATTTGATAATAAACTTCTCAAAGACTTCTCATAGAAATAGAACCGTCCATGTATTTATAACATGAAGGGTCGGTTAAACTAAATAATATAACTAATAATAGAGAATATTAACATAACTACTCATTAATCAATCAACTATCTTTTTAACCAATACAAATGAATTTTCATCAATACACTCCTAAAATTTTACCTTGTCATCCATGCAAAAGAAGATTAATAATCATTTTGTGTTGATTTCTTCAAACTTGTGAAACTCCATCATTGTATAAAAATATTGAGTATGATGTTTGAACCATGATAACTTTTAGCTTCATTTTCTTTTGTTTTTCTTTTTCAATATTGAATCAAAGGGTACTAGGAAGATAGGTGTAAGATACTTGTTGCTTTGATACCAAAAAATAGAGGTTGAAAATATGACTATAAAAATAAAATAAGATAATTGTTATTAATAGTAAAAGTGCATGAATTTTAAACGCAAATACTACTATTAACTTCTCCATTCAAGATGATAAATTTTCATAATAAATAGTATGTACGGAATGGACCAAACTCCAATAATAATTTGTTAATAAACTTTTCAAATGTTGCCCATAGTGATAGAACCAACTTCATATTTATAATATGAAGGATTAGTTATTATAACTAAATAACATAACTAATAATAGAGAACATGAACATAATTATTCATTAATCAACTAACTATCTTTTTAACTAATACAAGTGGAGTTTTTGCCCTTTTTTAATTTTAAATAAAACATAATAAATATTATTGAGTACATAATACTTTTGTAGCAAATAGTTATCCGAGAAAAGAAAACATTTAACTAAATACTAATGGTATTGAATATAAAAAGCTATATATCAAAATAATATGAAAGTTCAAAAATCGATTGATATATTATTTTAATACTACGGTATAGTACTTGGAGAACTAATTGTAAATAATAAAGAGAGGAGTTAGCACTATAATGTGCAACATTTTTGGTTTAGTTATGTATCAATTTCATATTATTTAAATACAAATTTTAATAAAATAATCAAATATTTGTTTACAACTATTTTTTTTCTTAATTTGTTATTTGATTATTGTGATTTCTCTCGGGATATTTAACTAACTTGATGATATTAACAATTCATGATAGTGCACAGGGACGGAGTCAAGGAAGTGCAAGGGTATGCCACTGACACTCCCTGCTTCATTTCAAGATTGGTTGCTTTTCTAGATGGATAGGATTCAATCATTACAACTGCAGGTCTTCAGTTCAAATCAGCCCCCATGGCTCTTTATTTTTTCCATTTTTTTCTATACTTACTTTACCTATTCTATTTTTACTTTCTTATTATTTATTTTTTATTTTTACTCAATAGTATCTACTATACTCTTTCATAAGATATAATTTATTTATATTGTATCAATATTTATTCATTTATTAACAAGATTATATATATATATATATATATATATATATGTATGTATTACAATATATATTTCTCCTTATGTCTTATCATTGTAGCATAATAATCTACTTGTTTATTTTATTACATGCATACTTCTATTTTCTTATTATTTATTTTTTACCTTTACTCAAATATTAGCTTATATTATTTCAAAATTTATTAATTTACTATATTAAAATTTATTAATTTACTATATATATAATACATTATACGCTTTTACTTAATAGTTTATGACTATATCATGTATATCTACTTGTTACTCTATCACACGGATAAGACGTATATTTTTTATGGAAACATATATCAATATTATTATTTTTATTTTATTATTATTTTATTCATTTATGAGTTAGTGTTATAATATCATATCCATATTTCTAAATGTTCTCACTCTATTTCTCTTTCTATTTTTTAATGTTTAAAATAAAAATAAAAATTATTGTAAATATTTTGAAGCATATTATGTCGTGCGAATAAATATTAAAAATTATAATTACAAATATAGATTAAAATTCAAAATAATTATTTAATTATATACATAAGCATATGAGTAATTGTGCATCCCTTAAATAAAAGTTCTGGCTCCACCACTGGTAGTGCATAATTATCGAATTAGCCCGATAATACAAATTAATATGATATTTATTCCTATATTCATCTTATTTTGTATGTTTTTAAAATCTTTATTAGATTAAACCGATAAACCTTGGCTTATATATATGAGCGAATTATATAGAAGTATAAAAAATATTTTAAAAAACATAATATGTTTTCTTTTCTATTTCTCATGTTTTGTATCAAAGCGTAATTCATATTACTTTTTATTTTCGTTTTCTAGGACAGTATCAAAATATGAGAAGTGGATTACGTACTTTATTGAAAATACTACGGATAATTAAAGCTGCATTCTGAGACAACCTCATCACTAGATTCGTTAACAAAATTAAAAGAACCTAAAGAAAACTAGTTCAATTTATTTCTTATAAGAGCAATTAATTAATCATATATTGTGGTTAGATTATTTAGATTAAAAAGTAATAATTTATCTTTCCTAAATTATCAAAGTTTTCTACTCTACTTGATCATAAACTTTTTTTGTTAGCTTTTATCCTTTTATCCGCTTTATTAACATTTGGAAAAAACACATTACAAAATAAATGTAAGCATTCTAAATGTCCTTTTAACATCTAATTGGCCAAAGTACTTTAAAATACAATTACCCAAATGTTACTTATCCAATTACATTTTTAGGAAGAAATATACACTAGGGCTGAGCCTTGATCGACCNTTTGATTATATAAAATTAAAATTAAAAATGTATTTTAAATATTTTTCTATTATCTACATCTCAAGAAAAAGAAATTGGAAAAAAATAAATATAAATAGAAGAGACATTCACCTACGTTAAAAATATAATTAAATAAAATTAATAATTTAATATCATTTTACTTTTTCTTATTTATCCTTCTTTCATTTCCCATTAAAAATGCGCTAAAAGGCGAAAATAGAAATAAGGTGCAGTAGTTTGATAAATATAAATAATTCTAAAGGCAGTAAACAACTTAATCATTACACACACACACACAGTTGGACTTCTTAATTGGCGGGTCTATCGTTTTCCTCCGTCTTGACCCCTCCAAAGCATGGAGAACTTTGGTCGTGCGTACTAGAAAATCTAGAACGATTCCCCTTCTGGTCGGCCCCACTAAGAATCTAAAAGGACTCGGACCCAAACAAAACCCAAGTAGCCCAAGTTTGTGTCATCCTCGCTGGCTCCTCTCCACGCTCAATCTGGCACGCCGAGTGCCCGCGTTCCGACAGCGACGCCCGTCCCAAATTTATATAGTTTGCTTCCCTCCCGTCATCCCAACACTATCCGAAGCGAACACCTGCATGCAATGGACGGCTTCCTCAGCGACTCAACGAGCTCCCCGTCGGCCGGCCGTCGCTTCCCAACCGCAGCGCCGCCGGACGAGGAGATCTCCTACACCACCGTGTCGTCAGTGCCGCCCAAGAGGCGCGCCGGGCGCACCAAGTTCCGCGAGACGCGGCATCCGGTCTACAAGGGCGTGCGGCGCCGCAACGGCGACAAGTGGGTGTGCGAGGTGCGGGAGCCCCGGAACCAGTCGAGGATATGGCTGGGCACGTTCCCGACCGTCGAGATGGCCGCCAGGGCGCACGACGTGGCGGCCATGGCGCTGCGCGGCCGGTCGGCGTGCCTCAACTTCGCGGACTCCGCGTCCCTGCTCCGCGTCCCCCGGTCCTCGAACCCGAGGGACATCCAGATCGCGGCGGCGGAGGCGGCGGAGATGTTCCGACCGCCGCCGGCGTGCGGTACGTCGACGTCGGAGCAGCGGTTAGAGATGGGGCCGGCACCGGCGGACGCGGCTGGGACTTGTTTAAGAGCCGAGGAGTTGCTCATGTGCGTGGACGATGATTTGGGATTCGGGATGCAGGGATACATCGACATGGCCGAGGGGTTATTGATCGAACCGCCATTACTGCAGCCGGCCAATGACGAGGAGGACGAGAGCCAACAAGAAGAAATGGAGGTGGCCCTCTGGAGTTATTCCTTTTGAAGCTGGAACTGAACTCCTTTCTATACACATAGACATAGACATAATGGACGAGTTGAAGACTTTAAATAAATGAAATGAAATTTTGAGTCAAGTGATAAACAAATTGGTTGAATAATTCTTTTCTAAGAAGGATAAGATTTTGGGTTAATTTTATTTGTCAGCCTCTTATTATATTTTTTACGGTATATATATAACAAATATTTTCGTTAAATTTAACTTTTTTATTTATCAAATATTATTTTTATCAAATAAAAAAAAAGAGAGGCTCATCAGAGAAGTAAATTCATACATCTAGTTTCTAATAAAATTACTTCTTAGCTAATATCTAAGTGTAGCAAGAAATATTGCAGTAGCTTCTGTTATAAAAGTTAATGGCTCTAATATATAATAAATTTTGAAAGAAAAATGGAAAAGATCAGTGAGTATCCGAAGTATACCGATATATGAGAATCGAAATTGAAACTTTCTTGATTCATAAATAAAATTGCATGCAATTATAATCAAATTGTCAATATCTTGGTCGAGTTTTCTTGTATGCCGAAGTATTTGCATGCACCCAAAAAGTTCAGAAAAAAAAATTTAGCACTTTACACTGCTTTGTATACATAGTAAGCAGGACTAACATAATTAGTAAAAAAATATACAAAAAATATATGTAATTGATTTATAGATTGGTGATCATTTTTCTTTCTCAGCGCATATACTAAGAAGAGTTGCTTAGTACATTAAAGAACATCTGGAGGGCCTAATTTTTCCTCTTTGGATGACTTGAACTTCACTAGTAATGATGTCGCCCTGGAATAACATGGCATGATGGCAATCATGAATAACTCGGGTTAATTTGGTCTGGACAACCAGCCACGATTTGCAAGTCGATAGGCCCAATAAAATAAGTCATATGTTTCTACGGCCCAACCAAGACATAAATAACATTTGTTAATTTAATTTTAAAATAACTAGTTGCCAATATATGTATAATCATGAATAATAGAAAAATACAGATAATGTATTATATGTACCAAATCATTAAATATGATTTAAACTGCATTTTACAACTTTATTTTTTGCTATATGCTAACGGTATATAATTTGTTACGTGATTTTTTTTTAATATTTTACGTAAACTAATATGCAGAGTAACATTTTCGAATGGAGCCTGTTTGCAAGGCCATTTCTTGTTCAAGACGAGCTAATTTTTCCATGGCATAATCCGGAACGGAAGCTCTATTTCGACTCGACTTGGGGACGGGCAGGTTATATTTTATCTGATATGGAATTTATTAAAATAAAAAAAATTATCTCCAAGTAAAAAGTAAAATTACAGACAATATAAGATTATCATTGAAATCCCGCGGCGTGATCTTTGAATTGTATAGCATTTTTATGCCCATTCAGAGTAAAAAGAAATCATATGATATTATCTCGTACGAAAGAAAAAAACTAAACCATGAGAAACTGAGAAAAGTATACTTACATAGTTTGCCTTTGAGTTTTCTTCTTATACTTATACAATGAAACAAACTAAAACTAAAAGATAGATCAACATTCATGCACTTTATTAATGGAAAAAACAAACAAACATTGAACTTAACAGTATAATCCCAACTACTTAGTTATGAATTGTGATGCTGACGAGATGATCTCTAGTAGATTTCCACTGAATCTTCTAGTCGAGGTAGTTCTATCGTAAATAAGATTTCATGGATGCAAGAAGCCTTTTGTTTTCCCGTGCGAATGCGTACTAAATTTCTCAAGGTGTTCATCTAATCGGGTCCACCTAATTATAATTGAATCGATTTGAATCTTTGATTAAGTCGGCTTCGAACTAATTTGAATAAAATTTGATTATTAATAACTCTGGTAAGAGGTTTATCAACGACTTTGGTAGAAAATTTAAATTTTAAGATGGATCAATTCGGCCCAAACATTTTTATTTAAATTGAGGGTTACTTTAGGTAAATTTAAATTTTAAATTACTCAATATCTCTAAAAAATTTTGAAGAACATGAATATTACTTTTAGAAGAATATAATCAATATTAATATGATAAAGGAAAAAGAAATAAAAAAAGTAAAAATCAATCTCGTAACAAATCTGATCCAGTGGGAATCCGTTTGGATTGATCCCAATGTCCAACACATACTTTCTTTGGCAAAGAAGAAACATACCATAAGAAATTTAAATACCAAGAAAAATATTATAGGCGAATCAAACTTTCTAAAATATTAATTTGGATGTACTATAAATAATCCTAAAAGATTAAATCGATATGAAAAACAGCATCTTTATATTTATATTATTTATACTTATCTACATGTATGGGCAATTAATATTTTGATCTAGTCTAAAATTTAATGACAACTAAATAAAAAATATTAATTTTTAATATGAGCAATATCTAAGTTTTAATTCAAGACATCTAGCTCGGATATCATAAATTAGATATACTACTAACAATTCTAAAAGCTTAAACCAATATAAAAAGTGACATCTTTATATTTATAATTTTTAGAAGATAATACATATATAATTTAAACATGAACAAAACTCAAAATTCTACCAACGAAAAGTAAATTGAACATAAAAAAAATTAATACTTAGAAAAGGACGAATAATAAATAAATCAGTTTGACATTCATGAAACCATAATGATTTTTAGAAAGGAAAAAGAAGTCAATAAAACTATATTAAAAATAATTCAAAATTGAAATCTCTCCAATTATTGAAATAACAAAGTTCCCATTGGAGTCTTCGAAGATGAATCTTCCTAAGCTCGATGGTGGAAGCAGAAGCTCGTGTTCATGAATCTCAAGTCTACCTGCAAGCTTGGCAAGCCAGTCTGCGCAATTGTTGGCCTCACGAAGGATATGCGCAAATTTAGTTTTTGTGGTTGCCTCCGCGTGTATTCCGTTTACTAGTTCCTTTAGATATGGGCTCACTTGGTTAGCATTGTTTAACACGTCCACTGCTTGTGTTGAGTCTGATTCTAGAATGATTCTTTCATGCCCTTTTCGCTTAGCAAACTGTAAGCCGATTAGAATGGCATGTAGTTCTGCTTCCAAAGGTGAGAGCACATGAGTGGTGCTTAGGATGCCTCCTAACCATAGGCCATGCATATCCCGCAAGATGACACCAATACTTGCATATGGAGCGGAGCTTGGTTGGCCTCTGAAGCTTGCATTAGTATTGCACTTAGTCCAGCCTTGTTGGGGTGGTAGCCATCGGGTGGGTCTACTCAAGTGGTTAGGCTGCTTTAAACTCGACATATAACGGTTAGCGAGCTCGAAGTTAATAACCGAGTTGGTAATGTGTTGTATTTTGTTGTGTGGAGGAGTAAATCCATCTTCGAATATTGCGCTGCATCGCCACTTCCATATCCACCAACAAGCAGTGACAAAAGTGGTGCACCATCTGATGTTTTGTCTAGCCTCACAAGTGTTCTTTGTGTTTTGGTCGATCCAGCTTTTAAGGGGTGCATTAAAAAAGTTATTGGAGATAGATTGAGAAATGAGGGTGCTCCATACCTCTCGTGCTAGCGTACAGTCCCTTAATGCATGCAATATGGTTTCAGTGTCTCCCGGACACTTTGGGCAGTCCCCGCTCATTGCAATTGATCTCTTTTGACGAAGCTCATTGGTTAGCAATTTGTTATGGATCAACAACCATAGAAAATGTCGAGTGCGTTGGGGGCCATTCCATTTCCATAGGCGTCTCCAGAGGGTGTCTCTAACGTTCCATTGCTCTTCTGTTATTAAATCATAAGCTGAACGAACGATGTATTTTCCAGTGGCTTCAAGTGTCCAGTAGAGTGTGTCTCCATCGTTGATCATATTTGGTGGGTGAATTCCTTGGAGTCGAGCAATGTCCTGATCTGCTAGTAGTGTGTTTAGTATGTCCCAATTCCAAGAGCCCTCTGGTGTGATCATATCATAAATCGTGGCTTCTTTAATTGGACTTGTTAACTCTACTATACTTCGGTTCGTTAGGATGCCTAGGGATCTATCCCATGTGTCATTCCAAAAGGATGCAATGGTGTCCGAACCCAGATTCCAACATGCGCCCTTTGATACTTCATTCCAAGCATGTCGAAGGTCCCTCCAAAGCCACGAGTCCCCGTGCTTGTAAGTTAGAGTGAAACTTGTTCTGATGCGATTTGCATATTTGCTTCGGAGAACCTGCACCCATAGTGATCCTTGTGTTGTTTGTAGTTCCCATCCGAGCTTGGCAAGGAGAGCAGTGTTTAGGAGGCCCAGTTTGCGGATGCCTAAACCCCCTCGGTCCTTTGGTTGAGTGATGGAGCTCCAGGCTACTAAATGTAATTTCCTTGTTGATGGTATATGTCCCCATAAGAAGGAACGTTGTAGTTTTTCTATTTCCTCTATGACTCCCTTTTGTAAGAGCATTGTGTGCATTAGATGGGCTGGAATTGCTTGGAGCGAGGATTGCACAAGTGTTGATCGGCCAGTCATGGAGAGTGTCGCAGCTGCCTATCCAGTGATTTTGGTTCGCATCTTTTCAATAATTTCATGGAAGTGAGACTTGCGCAGTCGCCCGTGAACTATTGGGACGCCTAAGTACCTTCCCAGTGAATGAGCCTCCTTAAAGCCGCAGAGTTGCACTAATTGATTCTTGTTATCCGGCGATACAGATTTGGAGAAGAAGACTGACGTCTTGGAGGAGTTTAGCCTCTAGCCTGATGCTTCCGAAAAGGTGTTGAGGATGTTAAGGATGGTTGTCAACTGTCTAGGCGAAGCTTCTGTGAACAATAGTATATCGTCAGCGAAAAACAAATGTGAGATGTATGGTCCATTTGTACCTGCTCGCATGGCTCTCCATGAACCCTTATTGACTGCTTCTTGGATTAAATGTGCTAGTCTCTCGACACATAGCACGAATAAGTATGGTGAGAGGGGGCAGCCTTGACGGACTCCTCTGCTCATTCTGAAAGCTTCGGTTTTGCCTCCATTCCATAGAATTTTCATGGATGCAGATGATATGCACGATAATATCAATCGTCGGATGTTCTCTGGTAGGCCCACTGCTTCGAGAGTTTCCGCTATGAATGTCTAGTTGATGTGGTCAAACGCTTTCTCCAGGTCTACCTTGATGGAGAGGAATTGGGATTTTTCTTTCATCTTACTCATAGTGTGCACCATCTCTTGTGCGATAACGATATTCTCGTGGATGGATCTTCCATGAATGAAGCTTACTTGGTGAGGTCCTATGAGGTCCTGCATGATATTTTGTAAGCAGAGAGATATAATCTTGGTTACAAGCTTGTAAGTGATGTTGCAGAGGCTTATAGGCCTGAACTCATTTAGTGACTTCGGGTTCTCCATCTTCGGGATCAAAACAATGTGTGTGTGGTTCACTCCTTCAATTGATTCCTATCCTCAAAACAATATCTTAATTTTTTTATTAATCAGTTTTTTCCATCTAGTTATCAATTTTCTAATATTATTTTGATTTATTAAATTACTATTTTATCATCCTATTAAAAATACTCCCTCTCTTTTTCTCTCCTCTCTTTCTGTTATTCTCTCTATCTCTCTCACTCATTGTCTTCTCTCTCTCCTCTCCCTCAACTCCGATGTCTTACATGCGCCACCGGAAAGAGAGTGTTCCTCTAGGGAACTATTGCATTTTTTCAAGAACTATTGTATTGTTATGAAAACTTGAGTTAGAGAAAGACACCATAGCCTAACTGGTCACATTAGTATCGGAGATAATTTGGATCTTCTTTGCATTGATAAGACTCACATTGATTGCTAATGCTTATGCCTCTAAGGCAAGATAAATAGAGACTGATAAATTAATGATGACTTGAACATATTTAAAGGAAAGATACGAGCATCACCAATGAAGGGGTAAATTGTTACTCATGTCATCCATTGGATATTGATATTGAAAAGTAAAACTAAATATCAAAGGTAAAGGATTGTCCTATTGCTATATTGAAAATTGTTAAAGCCTATTATCAATTAATATTTCTTTTATATATTGATTACCTTATTTATGATCTTTACATACTGAGTGTCAAAACTCACGGGAGGTTCGTCTCCTTTACGAATTTAATTTTATAGATAAATAGATTCAAATAGATGGCGATGGTGCAGCGACAACGTGATGGTGTTCTGATGAGGTGACTTGCATATGACATAGATCCTGGTATTGACTTTCACATTGATCAATTCATAGTATTGGACAATGAATTGGTCAAAGTAAACTCAAATATGTAAGTTGGTAGCGTCTCCAAGTTTGTATTATGTCATGAGGCGGGATATGAATTTGGGGTGTTACAATAAGATATTAGAGCCTAACATGAGATATTTTTTAGTTGTCTCCAAATAGATAGTGTCCATGTGCAAGCATCACGAATAGTCATCGTGTCATCGAAGATATAAATTAAGTCCTAAGGAGGTTATCATGAATTTAATTATTAGGTGATATGAAATTATTTTAAGTGGTGAGAAGAAAAATTGGATGATTTTTTTTATTTGAACTCGTATTGATTCTCTAACGAATGATGAATATTGAGAATTAGTTATGATGAAAAAGTTATGACATTATCCTAATTAAAAGATATAATATGATTTCTAAGGAGGTTATCAAGAATTTAATGTTTGAGGTTTAGGTGAACCCTAAATTTATCTTAAATGATGAGGAGACGTTTGGAGGAAATTTTGAATTTGAATTATGATTAATTTTTTAGTCAAAGATGAATATTGAGGTTTAATCATGATTAAGAATATTGTAATGAAAATATTCTATTGAATAGTATATCATGATTCTTAAGGATATTATTTAGAGATTGTATGAATCAAGAAAGCTTTGAGGATGACACTATTATAGGGGATCTTTTAATATAAGTAGAAAAAAAATAATTTATTGAGGCTACAAATTTTGGATGATCAAATGAGGATTGGATTCAATAATTGGAAATTTTCGAATATCAACTTGATGAATATGAACTTCAAGGAGTCCATATGAATATTCTTTTCGAGGTTCTGACCATGATCTCATTGAAAGATTAACCTATGATCAATGTATAAATTAAATAATATATGTGATACGAGGACATTGACATGATTTAGAGATCATTGGATATTCTTGATAATTGATGAATCATATTGGAAGATAAGAAACAAATGTGAAATTTTGGTGAATTTAGAAGTCATGTCTAAATTCGATGGAGAATTTAATTTTAAGGAGGTTGTGATGTAATACCCAAGATTTTGGAATAAATAATAAATAAATAAATAAATGTTGAGATTAGATAAGAAAAGATCTAGTTTGGTTATGATGGGAAAAGAATTAAGAGTTGAAGTCAAATTATTATAGTAATATTTTTTTATCAATTTAATATTTCTATTGCTATACAAATTAACATTGAAGGAACTTTTAATTATATAGAAGATTATCTTATAAAGTATTAATTACATACAAGGTTAGAGTCCTAATTGCATTCAAACTCTATTTAAGGGTGATCTTTTTTATTTATAAATATGACACAACATCTCCTCTCATCCCGCAATTTCTCTCTCTCTCCCTCTCTATCTCTCTCTCCTCTTCTCTTCTCTCTCTTATCTTATTACATGGTCTAGAGTAGGAGATCAAGGGCAAAGAAGAAGGTAGTTTGGTTACAGAGAAATGTATATAATTAGGATCATATTTAAGGTTCTTAATATGCAATAGAAGAATGATTGATAGAGTTTTGGATTAAAATAATTATTGTGTCTATATAATGCGATCAATCCATCGGACACGGACTGTGTCATTTCACAATAGGCCCGCGTTCGGCGGGCTTAGGTCGCATCACCCTGACGTCGTCGTGTCTCCGTGCAAATTAATTGTGTCACTAGAAACACAGACCGTGTTCTCCTCTCAACACGATCAGCGTTTGGCTGATGAAGGTTGTGTCACCCTCGACGTCGGCCATTTCTAGTATAGCACCGGATGGAGCTCGAACACGAGCCGCGTTGCCTCTGACGTGGGCCGTGCTCGTCGGATATTAATAGAACACGGACGCAAAGATGGTCCACGCGGTTTTTCGACTACGATCATGTCTCTCTCTCTCTCTCTCCCCTAACAATAAAATAGAATATAAACCCTAAAACATGTCGTCTTGATTAGATTTTAACTCGCATCCTTCAAGGTGAAATAGTACATAAACCCTATATGACTCACTACCGGCACGAGCCGTGTCAACTTGAACGCGGGTGGTGTTCCCTCCGAAAACACGGGCCATGCCACCAGTTGACACCGATTGTGTTGTCCCACCCAAAATGTTAAAATATTTACTTGTCTACCCTTATTTTTATGATGATTTGATTGTATTGATTGTTTGAATGTGAATTGATGAATGATGTAGGTTAAGTTGTCTCTAACCGATAACTTGGCTAAAATTATGATATGATAAAATCTGCTAATGATTGTGATTGAATTTATTCTTGAAGAGGATGACCCCCGACTATTGTTACTGAATTGCATTTCTTAGGGAACTATTATTATTGTGTTCCTCCTCCATGGAATTGTTGCTCTCCTTCAGGAATTATTGTATTATTATAGAGACTTGGGTCAGAGAGAGACCCCATGACCTAGCTAGCCATATTAGTATCGGGGATAATATGAATATTCTTCGCATTGATAAGGCTCACATTGATTGTTTATGATTGTTCATCTAAGGCAAGATAAATATAGAATGATAAATTGATGATGTCTTGAGTACATTGAAAGAAAAGATAAGAGCATCATGAGAGAAGGTGTAAATTTCTACTCTTGTCGTCCATTGAATATTGATATTGAAAAGTAAAAAGTAAAAACCAAAGGTAAAAAAGTTGAATTGTTCTATTGATATTGAAATTGTTCTATTAGAATTGTTCTAAAGAATTGTCAATTAATGTTCCTTTACATGTTGATTTTTTTATTTATGATCTTCATATAGTGAGTGTCAAAACTCACGGGAAGTTCATCTCCACTACGAGTTTGATTCTGTAGGTAAATAGTTTCAAATAGATGGTGATGACACAACGACAATGTGATAGTGTTCGTGATGAGGTGACTTGCACATGGCATAGGTCCTGGTATTGACTTTCGCATTTATCGATTCATAGTGTTGACGAGTGGATTTGTCAAAGTAAAGTCAAAGATGTAAGTTGGTACGTCTCCAAGTTTGTATTTTGCTTGGTGACAGGGTATGAATTTGGGGGCGTTAAAACGATCGACGTTTAGGGTTTCTTTATATCAAGTCACGGTCGTATCCTAGGTGGACACGGTTCGTGCTCGCCTTCAACGTGGCGAGTGCATGTCTGCGTCGACGTATGCGACATCCTCTTAGACAGATGCAGACCGTGTGAGAGGAGACGCATTCCGTGTTATGTATCATGTTCTTAATTAAAATCATAATTATTGCACAAAAATACTAAACAAATTCTTGGCGAATTAATCTATTCATCTAGTAAGTAAATCATGCACTAAACAATTTAATCATCATCATCATCATCATCATCATCATCATCATCATCATCATCATCATCATCATCATCATCATCTAGCATGAACAATAGCATGGAATTTATCTATCATGAAAAAATCTGCCTATTAGGATCTGCCTATCTACATATTGAATTATGTAGGATTGTTCTTTGGTCTTCAACTGCGTCCTCTTAATCTGCTCTACTGCTCCTGGTCTCCTTCACATTCTCCTAATGATTGGGCATAGTTCTAAGATGAGAGAAGGAGAGAGAGAAATAGAGAAAACCTTTGGAGAGAGAAACATTAGCTAAGCACTTGGTGGTAGAGGAGAGAAGGGGAAAAAATCTAGTGGCTAGAGCTATGGGAGAGAAAATAAAATTATGAGGACTTTCTCCTCTCTTATGATTTATTTATAGGGGTATGTTCATGATTTTCTTAGTTTAATTCAAATTCTAACTCTATATTTAAATTTAAATTTAAATTTAAATTCTGAAATTTAAGTATTTGAATTCAAATCCCGGATCATTATTTGAATTTAAAATCCCGAATCATCTCAACACGGGCCGTGTCCGGTCGATGAAACGATCTGCGGTATTGCAAGTAATGAAATTAATTGAGATTATTCCTCTCAATTAATTCCTACTTTTAAAATTACATCCCAATATTTATAAGATGACAATAATTAATATTTATATAACTTACTTAAAAGCGCTACATCATTATTTAAAAGACATATTGAACAATAGATCATATCAAGCTGGTCACATGTTGCCTTCAATTCAATATATATGACTTGATAAATTAGTTTTGTTGAGTATTTGGATAGAATATGAGAACGAGAAAGATAAAATATATTTTCATAGTAGATAAAGATTAAGTTAAATAAAAAAATATTATTATAAAAATAGAAATAATAAAGAATATTAAATCATAAAATGTTTTTAATAAATATTTTAATAACTCATTCAAATAGGTTATTATTTTAAATAACAAAAAGGAGTAAATTTAGCCTTTATTATTAAATAATTGAGTTGATTTATAAAAATAAGTTATAAAATTAAGATAATAAAAATAAAAATTAAAACGAGAGAGGAGAGAAAAAAAAAGCTAAAATAAAATTTTAAACTTAAAACAAATTATATAAAGAAAAAAGAAATATATAGAGCTAAAATTTACTCCATAAATATGGAGCACCGTAGATCTCGTGATTTATGGTCTTTTTTTAGTTTCACTTTATTGAAAAGACAAAATGAGATTAAAAAAGTACCATAGATCTTAATACTTATAGTGCTCTATACCTCTTAAGTCAAATGAGTTTTGCTAAAAAAAAAAAGAAACCAATTTGTGATAGAGTCGAGAAAAAAAAATGTAAGATAAAAATAAAAAATATATATGTCACGTAAAAAAAAAGTGAGAGGGGATCACCTCTTCTCGTGAACAGCCTCGCAACTCAATTCCAATATTTCTGCCTATAAATCCATTTCAAATCACAGAACTAATCACATATTCTAGTTTGTTTCCATTGCCAAACTGATACACAAACCCCATCCAAGCATAGCGGGCAGCCTCACAGTAATAAGACCACTGCAGCAACTTTAGTTACTGTTCGAAACTTAATCCGTCACAGAAAGTTCTGAATTAAGACGAAGGCTCTCAGAACTCAGCATGCAGCAGAAGAAGTTGGCCTACATATTCATACAATAATGTTCTGCATGCACATGCCCACTGCATATCTAACGTGGAAAACACTGCATCCAAAGGATGAAGCCTGCATGCCTCTCTATAATTAAGTGAAGCCAACAAACGCCATATATATATTGATGTATATGTGTATATTGAGAGAATAATATATATATATATATATCAACATAAAAAGTTTATATAAGATTAGAAATCTTCATAAACTTGTCTGTCTCCACATTGTTTAAGCTCCGCTAGTTACCAATATTTAATTATAACAGTCAAGACAAAGTAATCAAGTTGAATGCATGATACGGCAGTTGGATCTTGTGAGGAATCCCCGTACGGAAAGGCCACCGTCCTGGCTCTTTGCTTCCATCTCGAGGTCATTAAACCGCTCTCGAAACCAACACAAAATGTGGCTACGTTGGCAAGTCACCGGACGTACAAATATTAGATGCATTTACTTCTCTTTTTCCAATTTCAATCCACCATGTATAGTATACATGATTATTAGTACATGATGAATTAAAAAAATAGATAAAAATAAAAACATAAATCTAATTAAATTGAAAATTTTAAAAGTTAAACTCTAAGCTTATAACTCCCGTCAATTTTAAAATATAATTCCGTTAATTAACTCTTACAATCACACTTAATTTAGACGCATTTTCTATATATATGCAACTTAAGTAATCGCTGCATGACCTATATAATGAATCGGCACTACTAGAAGACTAAGGAGAGTACTCTTGAAATTTATATGAAATGTGGTTTACATGTTTGCACAAGGTAATCTTAAAAACACGGTAATACAATTTGACATATATATATATATATATATATATATATATATATATATATATATATATGTATATAATACACTTTTGTCTCACCTTACTCCGGCCGTCACATCGTCTAACTTGTACACACATGAAACGACCCAGCAGGGGTGTCAGAAACAGGACAATGGCCGGACATCCTAATGGCCAACAACTAGAGATCAAATTGCAATTTAGTGTCCAAATAACAGCAAGCGCAGCCTATTATATCTACTAAATTTAGCCATGTTGTAATTAATTGGCCTACCATTATGCATGCCCTACTTGACAGTAAGCTCACCTCAAGTCGATCATTTTTTTTTTCATTTCCACTTCAAAATATTTTCTCCATTCAGTTAATTAATTATGTGCTTATAATTCTAGACATATTTAATGCGGCGACTCCATATATGATAAGTTCGGTAGAAGATAGTTTAAAATGCTTGAGCTAAAGTATGAAACTTTTATTTTGCATGCATGAACAAAGTTAACTTTGTTAAGAACCAATTGGTAATAGAATAAAAAAGGCCAGAACGATCAGCAGCTGGCCGACGAATCTGCAATGTAGTAGTAGAGAACAACATTCCAACCTGGGCAAGGCTTTGGAGTCGATCGTACAGGGCATGCATGCAGTGGGAAATTTATTCAAATCACATAAATGTTACTTACGTACAGATCACATCAACGCTATCCCGCGACAAGAAGAAAGTGCATGGAAGGCTCAAATTGGATAAAAAAATATATACGCAACCATAATGAGCAATATTAATATGCCTGCTTGCCCATTCAATGCGGTATATATGATGATAAGAATGTATATATATATAGCCTAACAAAAACGTTTTACCTGAAAAGTATAATTATATCATATGCATACATGATTAGGAGTTTTTACTCGATGAAAATGTTAAAAGGAAACATATATGAGGCAAAAGGTACCCAAAATCCAAAAATATATTGTGCTGATGATTCCAAGTAAACAATTTTTTTAACAAGCATCAACTTTAATTAACTGCATAATACAGCTGTCACAATCAGGGATTAGACGATATGTCGAGAAGTTTAATGACATGGACAGCTGTTTAAAAGAAATGGCATAATTTGGTGCTTCCATGCAAAGTGCAAACAGCAAACATCAGTATCCCGCCTTTCACGGGGCCCACTCCTCCAGCGCGACATGCCACACGTGCCGCCAGAAGCATTATACGCGCCGAACTCTCGTGCCATATCCGAAATCACCGACGTATCTTTGCTCTTCTTCCGAAAATATTAAAAAACATATTGTAACACCCCCAAACCCACACCCTGCCAGATGACAAAACATGGACCAGGGAGTGCCACGTCTATACTATCTTTGACCAATAACAAGACAATATTGACAAGTCAATAAAATAAAATTCTTTTGCGGAAGACTTTACTAATTAATGAAAAGGTTCAACACTAAAGTGCGGAAGACTTAAGCAAATAACATAATCTGGACCCAACATAAAATAACTGCTCTACTATAGTCTGAGAGCTTATTACAACTCAATGATAGAAAAACTAAGACTCGAACTCCATGTGCAACTAGAACACCATCAC
>LTAE01004579.1:0-31785 GCA_001647135.1 Pontederia paniculata | reverse complement strand
TCTTTGATTAGAGAGGTGCTGCCTTCGGTCACCCATTTCTCATCATCGGGCGACCTCTCCCATTAGGCCCTTTAGTTCAGTCGTCCTTCCTTTGTCTTTGGGATGACCGGTCAACCTCTGTTCCCTCTTATCATGTATTCTCCTTCAATATCGGTCGACCACTCTATATTCTTAGGACGACCACTGCACACACATATGATTCTACTAAAATGTCTTCTGTGTGCATAGGTCGTCCATTCCTACTGCTTTGATCGACTTATCAACTTTTGAACTTGAAACATCCTGATACAGAAATCAGCTCAACAAGTTCATTAGTACAAACTAAGTTCCCTTACAAATTTGTGATCATCAAAACATTCTCAAGATCCTAGATTCAACACTTGACACTCAATTAATCCAAAATTCATAACTCTATTTATATAACTCCAAATCATGTAAACTCAACTCCATTTGAAGCTACATTCAAGCATATATCTGCAACATAAATATCAATCCATAACCGTAGATTTCCAATTTTCTATGTATTTTATAAAACGAACATGACATGGTTTGGAATAGTTTGATAGTGCCTTAGTATTTTGGCCATAACTACTCCAATACAACTCAGTTGAGGTGAAATCAATTTTTGTACAAACTAATAATCAAAAGATAACATAACTGAAAATAGCATGACTTTAAGAAGAACCAAACTCATCCATGTGTATTGACATCATGAGTAGCATCATCACTTCTCACCTGCAAGATCCAGAAGCAGGGGACATTCATCTCGTTAGAGTATGTAAAGGTCAAAAAATGAGTGAATCATATCACCCATATATGCAAAGAACTACATGGCATTGATATAAACTTCATAAATGACATGGAACATATCATTAGGCTCTTAACTCAAACTTATGATCAATATATAACCATTTATCTTTACTTTAATTTAGCTTCTTAGCAAATTATGCTTAGTGATTTAACTTTAAGTCCATCTTCATCTTGCTTACTTGTCTTATCTTACTTATGCATTATCAATATAATGCACAATATACTTAGCATTATTAATATAATATATCATTAGATATGAATATGATACTTAGCATTGACTTTCAATGCTCATAGCCTCTTTGACTTAACTTCGTCATTCATATCCCTTTCTTCATCTTTCATCTTCTTATCATGTGAAATTTTAAAAGTTAACTTTTAACTTCTCATAAGCCGTCCTCATTGTCACATGTCTATTTATTATCTTATTTGACCAAGGGTCTTAGGCACACCTCCTTCTTTAGGTTGATCAGACCAAAGATGAACTTTACACCCTTCATATCGTCATTCTTAGGGCATAGGAAACTCACACGCCGGCTAAGGTGCAAGACTTAGTTTTCCGAGAAATTCACACATTATCTTCAGTATTGGACTTAGTTTTCCCATCATCTTAGGTGTGATTAGACTTGTCTTAATTCATCTTTTAGTTACAAGCATCAAACAACATACAAACATAAAATGTTCCATCTTTTAAACCCTAATTACAGCTGAGCATGCATATCATATGTAGGTAATCAATACATAAACATTATCATAACCTTGCATCATAAAGAAGTTCTTTGCATTCTAATCTTGATGAGCATAATAACACATAACTTTAAATCGAGGCAACTTTTTCTTATGACTTGTTATCATGATTAGAATCCTAATAGAAGATAGGAATGATCGAGATCAATTTTGAAGAAAGGAATAAAGTTAGGCAGAAAGAGACTTTCTAGTCGAACTTACTGCATGTCTAGTAATGATTTAAGTGAAGCTTACTTAGAGTGATAAAGATGGACACTTAAAATCAAATCATATAATTGAAGTGGTTCTACATGATTAAAGAATGTTAATGATACCTTTGAGTAGTTATATTAAGGGTGATAGATCCTAAATGTGAATTCCTAGGATAGACTACGTATATTGAAATTGGTTGTATCAAACAGTGAGGATTGAGACATAAGAACCAATGAAGAACTACAATTATAGAACAAAGATTTAATGAATCTAAGATTCGATGAGGAAGTGAACTTAAGGTGTCCATGAGAAAGAAAGGAGACCCCTAGGCTAATGTGTAAACTTTTGTTAAGATGGCGCTAAATATCAAAGTAGTGTAGTAAAAAAATTCTAAGGACGCAAGAAATTCGAGGCCGAATTTCTTTTTAAGAGAGTTATAATGTAATACTTTAGAAAAATAAAAGTGGCTCTCATGCCACTTGGCAGCCCTTTATTGAACCAAATATTCCACTTCCACCCACTATTTCGGCTTTATAAAACAAGGCCACTCAATTCTCTCTCCTTTCATTTTCCCAACTTTGGAAACACCTTCAAGAAGAACCAACAGCATTCATCCTCACATCTCCAAGGGATTTCTAGTAGAAAAAATGATGAAAAGGAGAGATTGAAGTTGTTGGAGTAAGGAGAAGGAAGTACTAGCAATTGGGAGAGAATGAGGGATTCAAGAAGAGAAAAGAGGGCAAACTAAGGGCAAAGCTAAGGAAATGTGTGCAAGGGGGATCCATTCCTTTTCTTAAATTAATTTTACACTAACATTGATTTATGATGATCAATGAGACAAGAAAGGAAGAAGAATTAAGGTTCAATGTTTGTTTGATGTTTAGATTATTATGCATGTTATATGTTTGATGAAATGTATGCATGTTGATGTGTAGATTGTATGAATTATTATGACCATATAATGTGTGATTCATTAATTTTATAATTCATATAAATGTGTTCTTATTATTCCATTTGAATCTATAAGAAGTATGTTAGGAACTACCAAATGCATATTGAACCAAGTTAATGAAATTTAGAACAACTCACATATGGACCTACTTAAGATTTCACATTTCCAATGCATAATTGGAGTATGCTATGAACCTTAGAGTGTATGGATTATCTTATGTATGAAATCTCTTTGGTGAAACTGGGCTATAGGTGGAAAATCAGACAAGTTCCAAATGATATCGAATCAAATTAGGGAAAAATTAAGCATCAGTAGCTCACTACGGGTCGTAGTTACCTTGAGCTCACTACGAACAACCCGTAGTGAGGTGTTCCAAGCCATAGCAACTCAAAACTGGGTGTGTCGACCTATGATTCAACCATAGTGAATTGTTTATCCATCATAGTGTCTCACTACAGTTGGACAGTAGTGGAGGGTGTCTCCTTGCGGCCTAACCATAGTGGTCACTCCATGACCGTAGCACACTCACAAATGACCATAGATGCTATGTTCTGACCATAATGTACCCTAATCAACCATAGTCATTCATTTGTTAAAGGTTATGATCTTATTTTCCTTAGTACTTGTGAGATGATGCTTTTATGTTTAGCATAGTAAACATTGTTTGATGTATATCAAGCACATAGAAACGATATGTATGCTCAATCGTAAATAAGGCTTAAAAGATTAAACATGTTATGTGTGTATTACTGTTTGATGTTTGTAACTAAAAGATGGATTAAGACAAGTCTAAGCACGCCTAATATGACGGGGAAACTAAGTTCCGCACTGAAGATAGTGTGTAAATTTTTTGGGAAACTAAGTCCTGCACCTTAGCTAATGTGTGAGTTTTTCATGCTCTAAGAGTGGCAAAATAAAGGGTGTATAGTGCATCCTTGGTTTGATCAACCTAAAGAAAGAGGTGTGCCTAAGACCCTTAATCAAATAAACTAATAAATAAACATGTCATAATTAGGATGGCTTTTGAGAAGTTAAAAGTTAACTTCCAAGATGTCACATGATAAGAAGATGAAAGATGAAGGAGGTAAGACAAGAATGATGAAGTTAAACTAAAGGGGTTATGAGTATTCAAAGTCAATGTTAAGTATGATATTCATGTCTAATGAAGCATTATATTGATAATGTTAAGTATTTGTTGTATTATATCAATAATGCAAAGTAAAGTAAAGTTAAGATGACTTAAAGATGCATTATAATGAGAATGTCTAAGTAAGATAAGAAAGTTAGCAATATGAAAGATAGACTTAAAGTCAATGAGCATAATTAGCTAAGAAGCTAAAGTAAAGTAAAGATGAATGGTCATATGTCGACCTTAAGATTGGGTTAAAACCATATGTTACACTCCATGTTATTTTAATGTTATATGTACATGTAGGTTTTTGCATATATGGGTGATATGATTCACTTATTCTTCGATATTTTCATACTCTAACGTGACAAATGTCCCCTACTTCTGGATCTTGCAGGTGAGAAAAAAATAATGATGCAAATGAAGATGTATTGCTCATGATCGACAATGCACATGGGACGTTGGTCTTTTCTTACAATTATCTAATGTGATGTCATGTTGTCTTATTCATATTTTATGTGTGTTGACCATAATTGTCAATGATCAAGTCAAAGTTTTTGTCTTGTATCATCTTGGGGATCGTTTCGGGCGTGTGGCCAATGTTGATTTGTCTGCGTGGTAGAATACATTTTCTGGGTGTTATAGTTAGGTATTAGAGCCCCAAAGTTTAAGGTTCTAAGTTTCTAAAAAGTCCAAAGTCCATGTGCAAGGCATCGTGAGCAAAAATCAAGATAACAACACATATAATCAGGATCTTATATTTATTAAAGGCTAACCATTTGATATATGGTTAATGATGTAATGCAGTATGGGAATAGGAACAAGTTCAAAGGGACGCAAGAAGAATGTATGAACCCCCTAATGAGGACAAATATTGATGGATGACTGACTCAATAAGTTCTTGAAGATCAAAAAGTACATCCAGTTGGATGATTATTGATGTATCATAGGATTAAGTTCAAAATATTCTAATGTTGCATAGTTGTAACGCCCCAAAAATGCTACCCGCCATGTCATCGAATCGACATCCGCCATGTAGTTAAGACAGCCTCTGGGATGCTACGAGACAATGACAATTGCTTTGACAATTGATAGTCATGGTCAACATACAAGAAAAAAATAACATGACCAAAAGAATAAAGATTAATATACGACAAAATCAGCAAAGATGAATAAGGCCATGACACAAGTACAAATTAGCGGAAGACACTGAACTTGATTAAAGGGCGGCATAATTTGAGAATGTTAACCTTAAACATGCATAAACTTGTCCATAAAGTCACTTAACATAAAAGAGAAATAAAATTTGCCTGAAGGTGATATTATACGTTTGCAAAAAGTAGCTCATCCAGATCTCAGTCCTTCGCTTCACCTAGAGGATCCTCTCGAACACCATATGCAGGGAAGGTGATAGGGATGGGTCACCCAATGAGATAGAGTTGTATCTACTATATGCGAGATTGTCAAGGGGCTTGGTGTCAACGTCGGAGCCTTCATCCCCAAAAACTTTGAGCATCACTCCAAGAAGATGAAGAGCAAGATCATTGTTAGTGACTGATCACCCCAATTGCTGAGCACTTCCAAGATGCAGTTGGCGAATTCCAAGATAGTCAAGGGCAGGATCCATCTAGATCATATTATTGAGCTGAACATGAAGCTCGTCTTCATTAAGAAGGGAGCTCCCATATTCATCTTAAAGAATAAGCAGGAGAGGATCCCATGTGATGAGTTGTCTAAGTTCATGGTGTTTGACAGAGCCAAATGATTTTTTCCCTCCAGTCTCTAGGCGTCCTACATAGCCAGTTGAGCCACCACCATTGTTGGCACCTCGACTTCGTGCCCAACCTTCTGATGCGGGACCTTATGTTGAGCTGCCTCGACTTTCGTCCTTTGTTTTACCTTATAATCTTTTCAGACATTCAAACAACCTTGGAGGCGATCTGAATGGAGCAGTTGCACTAGTTAGAGATGATCCAGGAGACACGTGCACACTAGGATAGCACTGACGCGATGATTCACCGCATGCATGAGTACCACATTAGTCAAGGGAATTATGGATCATTCTTCAATCTTCCACCACCGCCACCTCCTACGAACTAGTCTGGTTGTACTTTTTTTTTCTTTCTCATGCATATTTCTCTTTTTCTTTAGTCATTGTTGTATCGTTCCCTTAAGCAAAGTTTTAAACACTAAGGACAATGTTCAGTCTAAGCCTAGGGGAGTTCGCATTTCATGCATCTTTTGTTTGGTATGTTGCATATTATGTTTGTGTTTCATTGTATCATCTTTTGTATGCATTCATGTTTAATTTGAAGAAAAAATTAAAAAATCCTAAAAATACTATCACCATCTTGCTAATCCTTGTTTAACTTCTAACTTAACTAGAGTATATATATTCTATAGTTGTCTTGTATGATCTATTAAATTTGAGTGCTATTCGTTCAAATAGGAATCACCAAGTATATGTGTTGACTTCTTGAATCTTATGGAATAGGCTATGATTACCTATACTACAATTTTGTATCAGCTTACTTGTATATGATCCTAGATAACTACAACATTTTTATTGAATTTGAGCTTATTGAAAAGCTGTGAAAAAAATTGCAAAAATGAAAAAATACTGAAAAAAGAAAAGTGTGAAATTTTGAAAACACAAAATAGAAATTGTAAAAAAGGGTTGAGTTAATACTTATGTATTATCCGGAACTTGGGTGACTTCAGGCAAGTAAGTTTGAGGGGTGCCTTAACATCTCTTGCCCTGAGGCCACCTGGTCTGGGAGTCATCAATCAAAAGCTCGCTACATGGACCACATTGTGCAAATTGGAGAAGTGTCTAAGTGCTTAATAAACTACCTAGTTCTAACTTTTCATTCATAACCCAAGAATATTCGGGCAAGTAAATCAGTGGCAACTCTTAAATCATGGTGACCTAAGGCCATCTGGTTTGGCATCCAGTGATCGGAAAGCTCGCCACATAGACTTCCTTGTGCAACCCTAATTGAAAATTAGAACTCATAAAATTGCAAAGTTATGTTTATATTATTGTTTAAAAATATAAGCTCAAGAGATAGTTGTACCTTTAACATTAATGTTGTAATCTAACAAACTTTCTTTATAAGTTGATATCGATATAGTTTAAATTATTTATGGGTCAGAAATCATATGAAGTAGGAGGATTGTTGAAAATGTGTTGCTTGTGAGGAGCAGGAGAAAGATGGTGTAAGAAAAGTATTAGTTTGCAGATGCATGTTATGATAAAATAGTCTTGAGCATTGCTCTTGAATTTTGCTTGAGGATAAGTAAGACTTTAAGCTTGGAAGAGTTTGATGCATGCTAAACTAGTCATGTTTTTTCGTATCATATTTAGTCTAAATTCATCAAATCTATCTCATGTGCATCAATTTGTTTATTAATTCACTTCATTTTAGTTTTCATATTAAGAGTATATAATGTCGTGTGTTTTCATGTCCAGGCATGTGACAGCGCGATAGAGAAAGACTACAACAATTTGGAGTGGTTTCGAAGGGCAAAACAATTAAAAATTGGATTTCATAGTAGTGATGGGCATTTCATGCCCTTGAGCGCATGCAACATTTTCTGATATACTTATCACGACCTGTGAAACTAGTTTCACAATTGTGTAATCGACAATGAACAATGAAGGCGTAACCTACATATCCACGCCGATGCTAAACATCACGGCATGTGAAGGCAACTTTCATGGCCATGAGCGCGTACAAGACAAAATACAACAATAATCGTCATGGGCCGTGAAGGCATTATCACGACCATGAGTGAATGGGATGATGGATGACTAAAGACGATGATATTCGGTCACGACGATGATAGTCTAATCACAAGTCGTGACATGTTGATGAAAAAAGAAGTTTACATTCGGTCACGACCATGGCAAGTGGTTCACAAGCCGTAAGAAATTTGAAGACCGTACACAACCTTTCGATCAAGGCTATGAAACCAAAATCATGAGCCGTGGAACTACGCTACTATTGAAGACCAATTACGTTCACGACCATGACAATCCTATCATGGGTTGTGAAAAGCAATCCAAGATTAATTAAACTTTCATTTTAAACCTATTTAACCTCATTTTTTGGAGAGTTTGACTCAGTATTTTAAATTTGATGGAAAATGAAGCTTGATATGTTGAGACTCTTCATACCTGAAAATTCATTGAAAACCGATAAATAAGCTCCAAGACCTCATTTTGAGGGTTATCCTTAAAACTTGAGAGATCCTAACACTAGAGAAGAAGATGGAGTGCTGCAGAAATTTTTCTAAGGAAACATCTATAGTTTTAAATTCTTATTTGCAATTTCTTTCTCTTTTAATTCAAAGGATGAACTCCCTATGTATCTTTAGATTATTTTCATGGAGAATTTTTGTGTAAGGGAAAACATGTGGAACCCTTGTTTTTAATGAAATTTAGTTCTTCAAATTTCTTATGCATATGAATGTTATCCTTCATGATTTGTTTTATATTTTGATCTTTGCTAGCATCCTAAATAGGAATAGTAACTCTTAATTATATTTGATTTTTGAAATTAAATTTTGAAGTTTTTATTCGAAGCATTGCATATCATGCTTAGGTAGCATCCTACAGAGGAATATATTAAGTGGTGATGTCTATGAGATTGACATCTAGGAGAGAAATAATCCGCAGCTTAGGAAATTCATTTTAATGCACTCAATCTTCTATTATATTATATTGGCATCTTGAAGACGAAGAATCAAGTGTATTAGAGATTCATCTCGGAGAGGAAATCAAAATTGTTGGTAGATCTTAATCCTCATGAAAATTTGAACAGAACTAACTTTTCATTAGACTTGTGGTAAAGCATTATTTATCTCCACTTATCTCATCTCATCCTGATCTAGTGCTTGTTGTCATCAAAATATGAATTTATCTCCTTTTACTTTTATCTTATCTTGTGAAAGACCATTTTATCCAAAACCATGTCATCTCCTATTATACGTGAGGTTAGATAAACAAGAATACAATCCTCGTGGGAATGATACTTTACTCACTTTCTCTATTACTTGATACGATTAGTGCACTTGCTAGCTAAATTTTAGATCATAATAGCACGCATCACATGGCAACCCCATCATTCCTAGATTTAACTTGTTTAAATCCTTATCTTTCCTTATTATAACACTGGTTTTAAGGATAGTTCGTCAGGTAGGTTTACATGAGAATAGGGAAAATATATCAAAATAACTTCATTAACACGGGCAATTTCGGGATGGAACACAGTCATGCTATTGCCGATAATCATTCATCAAAGTGAGCCATGTTAGGGTCTAACACGGTCCATGTACCACCAATTACGTAACCAAGGCATGGAGCTTGATCGACACATCATGATGATGCAAACTGTGTCTTAACCTCTTTGATGGATAACTCGGGGCACATTTTAGGTGACACATTTACAAGGTGTAACTCTATCAATGCTGACAATGTCTTTAACTTACATAAAGTAATCTATAATGAAAAGACATGGTGGCATATCTTTCTTTTTTGTACAGTAACCTCTTAATATTCCTTTTTCTTATCAGATATAATATTTTGAAAATAAAATTGTAAATGATATTTCTTTCTCAAATTATTCTTTAATCATTATTTTTCCTTTTAGTTTGTAAATGGATAACCTTCCATTTTAGGTTGTTCATGGGTTAGGTTGGATTCGACCTCACCCAATCCCAAACCTAACTCAATACGGCCAATTTCGGTTGGATCAATTATTTTAAGAATAGAAAACACAAACATATTTTATACCTTTTACAACTTACCAATGCTCACATAACCAAACTTAAACATCCCCAACTATCATTGTTGGCGGATTATTTTTCACTTTTATTATATTATCATCAATTGCTTTCAGTGTAGCTCCACGATAATTTATAGAATATCACTCAACTTTTTGCTTGCAACTGATGATTTTTTTTTATCATTACATCAGGGAGACCTTCTTTAAATTTAAATTTGCCCTACAAAAAAACATTAGTTATTTGATAGCATAAGTATGTTGAATATTCAAATATATATATTTACCCTGAATTCATTATAAATGGCTTCTCTCAAGCCCACTGAAAATTATTTCCATGATGGTGCACCAACAAGGGAGACGACTAATGATGATATCTAATGTTTCTAACAACACATCCCGATATGAAAGTAGTCCTAAAATAAAAAAAAATATCATTAAAACTTAAATAATATTTCAAATTAAAAAATAATGAACTTACAGCTTCATCGGGGTCATTAATTGTAATGTCACCAGGAGGAATGATCTGTTATGGCAAATACTAAAGCCCGACGACTGATGGTTGTTGTGATGAAGAACCCCCTAATACAATGTATAAGTTAATAATAAATGTAATATCCTTCACTTAATTCATATAAGATGGCATGTGTTAATATCACATTATATGATTAATATGTATTATTATACTCGGTTGAGATAGAAGCTTCAACGTTAACATTCGGAGCAATGAAAATGTTGAAATGTCGCTTAAGGCATGAAAATGTGATTTTTAAAAATATAAGAATTAAGAAAATAAAGTCTCGGCAATTGTTCCTATATGTTAAAGTATACTAAATATGATTTTTAATAAATTTTAGGAGAAGTTTTACTTAGGTTAAATGAAGGTGCAAAATTTAAAAATCTGTAAAATTGTCGATTTTATTCTTCGGGTCAAAATTTAGATTTTGATTCCTTTGAAATTTATTTTTATAAATATTTTCTTTGAATCCAAATGGGAGGTAGTTCCTTATTTACATGTAATGTCTTAAGTAAATGAATAAATAAAATAAATAAAAGGAAAGGTCAAGCCATTTACTTCAACTTAGCTAAGAGAAAAAGTTAGAGTTCTCACCATAAGGTAAGTAGTTAACTCCTCTTCTAGGGTTTCTCTGTCATTGGTTACTCTCATGTTCAACTAACTTTCACTAATTATGGACAAAATCAAAGTCAAGATTTCTATGAGTACAACACACCCCTAGCTAAAATAAAATCATTGTTGAAACTTCATAGGGATTGTTTGATACCTTTAGATCCTCCAAAAATTAAAAAAAAAACTCCTTCTATTATGTCCCCTCTAAGTCTACTTTCAATAGGCTTTGAAATTGAATTAATCAGAATTTTGTATTAGAAGTTATAAGTAAATGATTAAGGTACACTCTTGCTGTTTTCTAAAATGGTTTGTCTGAATTGTAAATTTTACAATAAATAGTTTTCACAGAACGAGCTCAATTTCTTTTTATGTCACACACTATTGGAAGTCTACTTTCAGAGTCAATTGGAATTACAATCATAGGATATGTAAAGTGGAATCTATAATTTTTACATTGTACATCACACAGTCTGTCAGGATTCTGAGATGAAATAGAATATAAGCAAATCTCTGAATTTACTATGATCACCCTAGAAAAGATAACAATTTAGTATATATACGAGTTCATACTCTGAGAGTATAGTTTCATTTAAAATTTGAATGGCTTAATTGTCATATGTATTTAGAGAGATACGAATTAAATATTCAACACCAGTCAGTCTGCGAGAACACAAAAATTGAACATAACAATGCCATCTTTCTGAATTTTGCATGGTCATCACAAAATAAGTTAAAAATATGATATTTATATGAATTGAACATCCAAGAGTCTACTTATTGAAAAATTTTGAATTACCTGAATATGTGGTGTTTTCTAATTGTTATAAATTTTATAACTGACCTTATTCAATCTGCCATGTGCAAAAGTGAAACCAAAGTGCTGTTGGAAAGTTCATGAAATGGAATTATTGATGATGCAAGTATATTTATATATGCATTGCAAGTGTCTTTGGATAGGTTGTATATGGATTCATCAAATGAATGATATGCTTATAATTCAATCATAAGTAATATTTTATGATGATATGGATATGTGAAAGGATCATGCATTTGTCTTTCCTCTGCCCGGATGATATGTTTTCTGCAGGGATGATATGTAATTCCCCGAAAGGGATGATATGTTATCCTAAGGGATAATATATTCCTCGGCAGGGATGATATGATACTCTAAGGGGTGATATGATACCTCTGGCCAGTTGGTGACATAACATTTTGCATACATGATTGCACAAGTGCATAGCATGCTACTTGATATGATATGTATATATGATATGATGGTGATATGACATGTTGCATACATGATTGCACAAGTGCACAGCATGCTAATTGATATGATATGATCGTGATATATGATAAGTGCGATAAATGCATACGTACTATTAGAATAATTCATCCATTTTATAGGCTTATCATGTGATTTAGGTTATATTCGACTTTAATTCCCTCAAAGAAAGAGAAACTACTCAAATTGAATTATTGTGCAGGATTTTCAGATGGAGCAACTCAAAACTGGAGGAAATCGGATACAACACCATCAACCCATAGTGACAATTAATCGAAGAGAAGACTCGGCTACGGCTAACACTGAAAACGACCATAGCGCAGCTCACCACGACCGTAGCGCAGCTCATCACGACCGTAGCGCATCACTCCCGACCGTAGCACATCACTCCCGACCGTAGCGCAAAACCAGTACCATAGCACCTCTTCACTCAATCGTAGCGCACGGCTTTGAGACAGTAATCACCATGGTGGGTCGTTAATGGTTGGTGGCTGACTACCGTGCATATATAAGGGCTAATTAGGGTTTGGGGACTCTCTCTCTCTCTCTCTCTCCTCTCTTTCGGATGGAGCTGAAATTTGGAGGCTCGTAATGACTCTTAGGGATTCTTAAGCTTGTAAGAGGTACAATTAATGTTGTGTGTTTGTGATTTTAATTTATGTTGAAGGAGTATGTTTGAACTTGTGATTTTGAATGTAATGATGAATTTCTCCTTTTTTGTTTGTTTCTCTCTATCTCCCCCCTCATTATGATGAAATAATCTCCCTTGTTTTAGGGTTAGATGAAATTTAGGGTTTAATTACTTTGACATAGTGATTATGCTTGTACGTGACTCTTTTATTTAGCAAACATCTTGTTAAATTCTTGTGTGATTAGCTACCTCATTTGAATTATCCCAAGTTGTTAAGTGATGAAAGTCATCTTGATTAACTAGTAGACATTGTTAAATATGATATATGAGTGCTATTTAGAAATAGAAGTGCCTTGTATTGCTTCTTGATGCTTATGAATATGAATGCAACTAGTGTTAGCGTGAATGCATGAAAGTGTTATTTCATAACCCTAGTTAGAATTGTTTTACCTTGAAAGAGAAATGCATGATTAGTGGAGTGAAGCAAGAGTCTAATGCATGTCATATCACTATCTCCTTTGCATGATCACCCTAAACGGATTTGAAACTCTAGAACATTTCTCTCCTATATTTACTCACATTCTAGTCCTTAGTTTATTTACTTCGTTCATATTCATCTTCTTTAGTGTAATTGATAACCTAGTGTTTTCTCTCCTAACCCTAATCGTCTAGATAACTACTTGAGAACTATAATTCTAGTACTTGGTTGTTTCCTCGTGGGATCGATATTTTATTACTATAACAAGGCCCCGTGCGCTTGCGGGACGCTTGTCAAGTTTTTGGCGCCATTGCCGGGGAAGTGTGCCAATATTAGAATTTTATTTTATATTGTTACTCTAGATACTTTTCTTTTATTTTTGTTGTTGTATGCCACACTCGTGCAGGAAATTAGAATCGTTTGACCTTGAAATTGATAGAACTTGTCGAGCAGTTCGAAGAGCTAGTAGGCAAAACATGGCCGTGAACCAAGGAGGAGGTCCGCGGATTGATCTAGCATGTGAACAAGTTGCCAATGACGGGAACAACATCAACCAAGCTAACAACCAACAAAGAGCACCACATGTCAATGCTAATGTTGGTCATCAAGAAGTGATGGATGTTCCTATGAGAGAACTAGCAAGAAGACATTATGGAGGAGCGAGATCAAGTCTTGTGATGCCAAGGATTGCGGCCAACAACTTCGAACTCAAATCCGGCCTCATCCAAATGGTACAACTAAATCAATTTAGAGGAGCTACAAATGAAGTCCACCTCTCATGTGAATAGATTCCTCCAAATTTGTGACACCATCAAAATAAATGGAGTAACCGAGAATGCCATCAAGATGAAACTCTTTCCATTTTCTCTCCAAGATGAAGCCCAAGAATGGTTAGACTCTCAACCTCAAGGAGTATTCAACACTTGGGATGATTTGTTTCAAGCTTTCATGTCAAGATTCTACCCATCCGGTAAATACTTCAAGTTGAGGAATGAGATTAATTGTTTCAAGCAAAAGGAGAATGAAAGTTTGGGAGCGGCATGGAAAAGATTCAAGAAGTTGCAAAGACAATGTCCTCACCATCAATTGCCGAATTGGTTGTTAATTGAAACTTTTCACAATGGACTAACACCGGCAATGAAGTTTAGCATTGATTCTTCTTCGGCAAGTGGATCCATCATGAACTTACCATATGCAAGAGCTTGTGATTTGTTGGATCAATTAGCCGCAAATGACGAAGAATATGATGAGTCTCCTTCAAGATGGACACAACCAAAGGATGAAGCTTACAATGCCTTGAGTGCAAAGGTGGACACATTAGTACAAATGATGTCAAAGATGAACCAAGGCAACACAAATCAAGTGGCAAATGTGCAAAGTATGTGTGAAGCATGTGGAGGACCTCATGAGAATTATGAATGCCTCCAAGTGGAACAAGCAAACTTTGCGGGTAACCAACACCGGGCCAACAATCCTTATTCAAACACTTATAACCCCGGATGGAGGAATCACCCTAACTTTTCTTGGGGAAATCAAGGAGGATCTTCACAACAACACCAAAGAGCACAACCGCCACCCGGAATGCCACCAAGGCCAACATATCAACAACCACCATATCCGCAACAAGGATATCAACCACAATACCAACCACCGCATCATCCACAACCGACTCCACAACCTCAAGGTGAGAAGAAACAATCTTGGGAATATGCTATAGAGAAACTTGCCAATGTCACAAGTGATCGATTTGAAAAGGTTGAGAAGGGGTTGGAATTGTTGATGACTTCGAATAGGAATTTGGAATATCAAGTGGGACAACTCGCCAACTCTATCAACTCTAGAGAAGAAGGAAGCTTGCCGAGCAAAACACAAGTCAACCCTAGAGAACAATGCAAGGCAATAGAGTTGAGAAATGGCACAAGTTGAGAAATGACACAATTTTGGAGAAACCACAAGTTAGAGAAAAAGACAAGGGAAAGAAAAAGATCGAGGAGCCAAGTGAAGTTGAACGAAAGGGAGAAGCCAAAGTTTCAAAGAAATACACTCCGCCTCCACCATATGTGCCTCCTATTTCATTCCCTTAAAGATTGCAAAAGCCAAAGAACGACAAGCAATTTGAGAAGTTTGTGAAACTCTTCAAACAACTCCACATCAATATTCATTTGCCGACGCTATTTCTCAAATCCCGGCATATGCAAAGTTCCTCAAGGAAATCATGTCGAAGAAGAGGACACTTGAAGACAGTGAAACCATAGCTCTAACGGAAGAGTGTAGTGCCATAATCCAAAGGAAATTACCGCCAAAGCTCAAAGACCCGGGAGTTTCTCTATTCCATGCACAATAGGAGATTTGCACATTGACAAAGCACTATGTGATTTGGGAGCAAATGTTTCTCTAATGCCTCTCTCAATTTGTAGGAAGCTTGGCTTGAAGGAATTGAAGTTGATAACCATATCCCTGCAACTAGCCCACCGGTCCATTACTTATCCCATGGGAATACTTGAGAATGTATTATTGAAAGTTGACATTTTTTTTCATACTGGCCGACTTCATTGTCCTAGATATGGAAGAAGATAGAGAAATTCACATTATCTTAGGTAGGCCATTTGTTGCCACGGCGGGCATCATGATTGATGTGAAGAATGGAAAGCTCACACTCACTGTTGGTGAGGACAAAGTGGAGTTCGACTTAGCAAGAGCTTCAAAATTTCTATCTACCACCGACCAAGTCTTCCAAGTATATTGTGTGGAGGAGCTACCAAAAGTAGCTTGCCAAAGGATGTTGCACCAAGACCCTTTGGAGAGGTGCTTATTGAATAAGAACATGGAAGACACTGATGAGGATGAAGACCATGAGATGCTATGTGCTTTGAATGCGTACACCTTTCAACATTACCAAAAAGGTAGAAACATTGAAGAGCTCGGTCATGGTAAAATACTTCCTCCCCCTTCTCATGTGCTTGCTCCTTTTCTTGAATTAAAACATCTTCCTCCTCACCTCAAATATGCATTTTTAGGTGAAAATGAGTCTTTATGCGTGATTGTTAATGCAGGGTCTTGAGAGAGAAAAGACAAGTCATAGGATGGACCGTAGCCGATCTTAAAGGTATAAGCTCATCTATTTGTATGCATAGTTTTTTTCATGGAGGAAGACCATAAGCCAACTATTGAGCATCAAAGGAGATTGAATCCTAACATGAACAAAGTTGTGAGAGGTGAAATTTTGAAATGGCTTGATGCGGGTATCATATACCATATTTCGGATAGTTCATGGGTGAGTCTCATCCAATGTGTTCCTAAGAAAGGAGGTATGGCGGTTGTGAGCAATGAAAAGAATGAGTTAATTCCTACACGAACCATCACGGGTTGAAGAGTATGCATTGACTATAGAAAGTTGAATAATGCAACCCGTAAGGATCACTTTCCTTTGCCTTTCCTAGATCAAATATTGGAGAGATTAGCCGGGCATTATTACTATGATTTTTTAGATGGTTATTCGGGGTATAATCAAATTCACATTGCACCCGAAGGCCAAGAGAAGACCACATTCATTTGTCCATATGGTACATTTGCTTTTAAAAGAATGTCTTTCAGCCTTTGCAATACCCCTGCTACTTTTCAACAGTATATGATGGCTTTTTTTCGGATTTTATTGAGAGAATCATGGAGGTTTTTATGGATGATTTTTCAGTTTTTGATTCTTCATATGATGTTTGCCTCACTAATGACTCAAGTACTTGCTAGGTGTGAAGAGTCCAACTTGGTGCTAAATTGGGAGAAATGTCATTTTATGATGCAAGAGAGTATTGTCCTAGGCCATAAAATATCTTCTAGGGGCATAGAGGTCGATAAGGCAAAAATTGAATGCATAGAAAAACTACCTCCACCCACTTCAGTAAAAGGAGTTAGGAGTTTCTTAGGACATGTCGGCTTCTATCGTCGTTTCATTAAGGACTTTCCCAAAATTGTAAAATCTCTTTGTGCTTTACTTGTTAAAGATGCTAACTTTCTTTTTTATGAAGCTTGTTTGGAGGCATTCAATATCTTGAAACAGGAACTCATATCGGCACCAATCATTATGGCACCGGATTGGAGCTTACCTTTGGAGCTCATGTGTGATGCAAGCAACTACGCCATAGGAGCGGTGTTGGGACAAAAGAAGGAGAAGAAGTTGCACGTGATTTACTATGCAAGTAGAACACTTGATGAAGCTCAAATCAATTATGCCACAACTGAGAAGGAGTTCCTTGCCATTGTCTTTGCCTTGGATAAGTTTCGCCCTTACTTAATTGGCTCTCAAGTTATTGTTTTCACTGACCATGCAGCCATTAGGTACTTGATTAGCAAAAAAGATGCCAAACCAAGGTTGATTAGATGGGTCTTTTTTTCTCCAAGAGTTCAATGTAATCATACAAGATAAGAAGGGGCTTGAGAACACCGTCGCGGATCATCTTTCTCGACTAGAAGGACCAAGAGAAGAAACCACCATCCCNGATGGGTCTTTTTTTCTCCAAGAGTTCAATGTAATCATACAAGATAAGAAGGGGCTTGAGAACACCGTCGCGGATCATCTTTCTCGACTAGAAGGACCAAGAGAAGAAACCACCATCCCTGTCAATGAATATTTTCCGAATGAAACAATCTAGCCATTGCCACACTACCTTGGTATGCCGATTTGGTAAATTACTTGGTAAGAGGTATTATTCCCGATGACTTTTCTTATAATCAACGCAAACGATTGTTGTGGGAAGCTAAACATTATTTTTGGGAAGAACCACTTTTGTTTAGGTTTTGTGCCGATGGGATGATAAGAAAATGTGTGCCAGAAGATGAGGTCCATGATGTTTTGAGTCATTGTCATTCCTTAGCTTGTGGGGGTCATTTTTCAATGAATAAAACCGTGTCTAAAGTAGCACAATGTGGATTTTATTTGCCAAGTATGCGCAACGATGCTAGAAATTTTGTAGATGCATGTGATAAGTGCCAAAGAGTTGGCAACATTTCAAGGAGGAGTGAAATGCCCCAAAATCCTATTTTAGAAGTTGAATTATTTGATGTGTGGGGTATTGATTTTATGGGTCCCTTTCCTTCATCTTACAACAACCAATATATATTGGTTGCGGTAGATTACGTGTCTAAATGGGTTGAGGCCATTGCATCCCCAACCAAAGACTCTAAGGTTGTTCAAAAGTTCTTGCAAAAAGTCATATTTCCTAGGTTTCGAGTACCTAGAGCTATAATTAGTGATGGAGGATCACATTTTTGTAATCCATATTTAGATGCTCTTCTTGCCAAGTATAGTGTTAAACAAAAGGTGACCACACCCTACCACCCTGAAGCAAATGGGCAAGTTGAGTTGGCCAATAGAGAGTTAAAATGCATGCTAGAGAAAATGGTGGGGAGATCTAGAAAGGATTGGGAAACCAAATTGGATGATGCCTTGTGGACATATCATACCGCAATCAAGACACCCTTATCCATGTATCCATATCGCCTTGTGTATGGAAAACCATGTCACCTCCCCGTTGAGCTTGAAGATTGGGCATATTGGGCAATTAAGTAGTTGAATATGGACCTCAAGAGTGCTGGGGAGAAAAGATTGCTCCAATTAAGCGGGTTAGAGGAGTTGAGGATGAATTCTTATGAAAACTATAAATTGTACAAGGAGAAGGTCAAACTATGGCATGACAAGCATATTTCCCACAAAATTTCTGAAGTTAGTCAATATGTTCTACTTTTGAATTCAAAACTAAAGTCTTTTTCCAGGAAAATTGAAGTCTAGGTGCTCCGGACCTTTCCAAATCACAAAGGTATTGGAAAATGGAGCGGTGAAGATCACATCCGAAGCCACCGGATCATTCATGGTAAATGGGCAACGACTCAAGCCTTATTTATTGAATGAAGAAATGGAAGGACGAAAGATTATGGATATTAACGATCCGACGCAAGACTAATGATCTTTGTGTCGAGCCAACAACGTTAAACAATGGCGCTTCTTAGGAGGAAACTCATGTTTCTTAACCTCTTAGTTTCATAAATAATGTTGTTGTATATATTTTGGTGTGTGTTTTGGAAAACTTGTGGTGTTCAATGTGTGTAGGGAAATGGAGTTCCAAATTAAAGGGACCTGCAGAACCGTAGTGAGAGACTGATCTACCTCCAAAATAGAGCAATTCATTACGGTACCGTAGCAAACAAACGCAGAACCATAGTCAGACACTGACTTATGCGAGCAATTCATTACGGGACCGTAGACAACAAGTGCAGCACCATAGTCAGACACTAACTTCCGAGGGCAATTCATTACGGGACCGTAGCCAACAAGTGTAGAACCTTAGTCAGACACTGATTGACATTCAAAAGAGGCCGACTTCACTACGGGCGTAATGCAGACCGTAGTGATCTTCGATGAGCAGCCGTAGCAGACCCCTGATCAACCATAGCGTAACTCTCCAGACCGTAGCGGGCTTCACCAAATCGTAGCGCCGAGTGGAGCGAACCGTAGGCGCGCCCAAAATGCCCGTAGCGCAACATGATTCACCTGTAACTTACCTTCCAGGCCGTAGCGCAAAAAGAAGAATATATAGAGGTGTTGTTCGACCATTTTTTTATTGCTACTCGAACCGAGACTTCTTCTTCTGTCACTGCGTCCCTCTTGTTTTTGTTTGTGCAGGCATTCAACTTGAAGCAACTAAAGCAACGAATCAAAACTCTTGTGTGAACTTATTGAAGACATTCTTCATCATTTGTATGCGAGCAAGCCACATATACAAGGGAGAGCCTAAAAAGGGGAAGAAGAGAAGGTGCACAAAGTGTTCGACAAATTGCCAAGTGAGAAATTCAAGTGAAGTTGACACCAAATGGCACCCAAAAGGAATGCAACCGCAGGCCCGAGGACTAGGGGAGGTCGCACACGCACAAGTGGCCAAGAAGAGCATGGTGTTATCTTCCGAGACGCCGAGCAAAGACATCGATATAGAATGCTTGAGAAGAGGGTTATTGCTAACACTCGGTATATGGACACTCACACCATGCATGAGCTAGGGATTGACTCGGATGTGCATTATCTTTGTCATAAGATGGGATGGAACTACCTCATGAACACCAAGTGGAGCACATATGAAGTACCCACACTGGAATTCTTAAGCTCAGTGCAAGCCAAGTTTCTCCACAGAGATGATGACCTAGGTGAAGTCACATTCCGCCTCTTCAACCAAGAGTATAAGCTCACATTTGCACAATTCAACTCTATCTATCAATTGCCAACAATAGGTGCAAGAACAACTTCATATTTTAGAGAGTCTAAAAGGGAAGCAGTATGGAAAAATTGACAAACTGTCAATATATCGACGTTGCCCATAACAAAGCCTCTCAGAAACTTGGCTATAAGATATATGCATCGGATCCTGGCTAGCACTATATATGGTCGAGGAGATAGTGTTGGTGTTGTCAGGGACAGTGAGTTATTTATGTTCTGGGTACTGAGCCATGAGCCGTTTACACTGAACACAGGAGCTTTTATGGTCAAACACATGGTAAAGCAAGGTGGCCAGAACAAAGGAAGAATTATCATTGGTGGACTCATTACACCTATTGCACTGAGTTTGGGACACAACCTTGAGGGTCTCAAGGAGGGATCGGGAGGAGATCACATAGATATGGATAGTTGTGTGAACATTAGGATGATCAAGAAAGTGGGAGAACTCTACCACCTCTCGTTTCGCACTGAGGCATACACACATCCTTTACCCGACCGTCGAAGAACAGATTTGAAGATTGAAGCCAATTGGAGCTTCAACACAGATGGCCTTGAGCACAAGCATCCCACCTTAGTTGAATGGAAAGAGGAGCAAGGTGTGAATGAACCCTTAGGTGGAGAGACAATGGAGACAGATGCTTACATTCCACCCACTGTGATGCACGACGCCCACATTCCACACACTTCTACATTTGAGACAGGGCAGTCTTCTGGTGCAACACATGGTGATTGAACAGAATCCTATGCGGGTATCCAGGAGTTACTTCAAGGTCAATGAGATATTCAAGGGCGGTTGGCAAGAATTGAGGAGCAACAAGAAGACATGTGGATTAGACAGAATCGCATATCCGCACAATAAGCTTCCATGAATGTGGTGATCGAGAGGCTTAATGATTGGCATATTGAGCATGAAGATTGGTCCCCGTTCCAACCTCCTTCACATTGAGCATGTGAGCTTCCCCCACCCCATACCTAGTATATTTTCTTTCTTTCTTTTGGAAACATTGAGGACAATGTTCATGCTAAGTTTGGGGGAGTTTGGGGGAGTAGGGTAACATTTTGAGCATTTATTTTCTTTCTAGTTAGCTCACATGCATCTTTTGACATCTTACTCATTATGTATGAACCATTATATGCAATGAGCCCATAATGTAGCGAGCATATTTTTTTTGATTTTTTTTGTATCATGCATATCACATGTGCTAGGAATGTCATTGCAAGCATTTTGAAAATAAACTTTTTGATGAATTAAAGTGTTATGGGCCGCTTTACTCCATGCATGTCTAAGGATCTCATATGCTAGAAGCAAAAGGAGAGGTGAAAACTAACATCATAATCTATATTGTGAGCCAAAAATTGAGTGTAAGTAGTCAAGGGAACTTTCAACTAAGTATGGGTGCATTGCACAATTTCTCAGTTCAAGTCCACAAGAAGAGAGAAATGAGAAGATCCATAGAGCAAAGACTCATGGCAGGGCACCCGTGCCCTCAGTCGCGGGAACACACTAAACCATCTTTTGCATTATCTTTTTTTGGTGTTATATGTGTTGCACATACATATGCATGCTTTCACAGGAAAGGAAAATGAGAAAAAGAGCAAAAAGAAAAAGAGCAAATGAAAAATGCTCAAATAAAAAGTGCTCAAAAGAAAAAAGAAAAGAGAAAAAAAAAGAAGAGCAAATCAAAAGAAAATGTTGAATCCCCCATTGTGTAAAGAAAAATGTCAAAAAGTCAAGTGCATTGAATTTTTCTAAGTTTGTGTGGCATAACATGAATGATAAGAGTACCTTTCTTGTGCATTTGAACTTTGGAGCACCTAGAATCCCATTTATCATCATACTTAGTTGTTGTTCTCGAAAGTTTATGAAAACTTAACCTACACTCGTAGTTATATTTGTGATGTGAAATACAACCTCTCATTTTTTACAATAGCACATGTAGAGAATTCACGGAATGGAGTGATTCAATTTTATATCAATGACTTAAATGTTATACTTTTACAAAAGCTTGCAATTCTAGTTCCTTACGTGATAATGATATTTGATTCATGATATGAAGTCTTCAAGCTCACCTCTTATGATATTTGCTTGAGGACAAGCAAAGATTTAGTTTGGGGGAGTTGATAAGTGCGATAAATGCATACGTACTATTAGCAAAACTCATCTGTTTTATAGCCTTATCATGTGATTTAGGTTATATTTGTATTTAGTTCCCTCAAAGAAAGAGAAACTACTCAAATTGAATTATCGTGCAGGATTTTCAGATAGAGCAACTCAAAACTGGAGGAAATCGGATACAACACCATCAACCCGTAGTGACACTTAACCGAAGAGAAGATTCAGCTACGGCTAACACTAAAAACGACCATAACGCAGCTCACCACGACCATAGCGCAACTCACCACGACCGTAGCGCATCACTCCCGGCCGTAGCATATCACTCTCGATCGTAGCACAAAACCAATAATGTAGCACCTCTTCACTCGATCGTAGCACGCGGCTTTGAGGCCGTAATCACCATGGTGGGTCGTTAGTGGTTGGTGGCTGACTATAGTGCATATATAAGGGATAATTAGGGTTTTGGGGACTCTCTCTCTCTCTCTCTCCTCTCTTTTGGATGGAGCAGAAATTTGGAGGATCGTAATGACTCTTAGGGATTTTTAAGCTTGTAAGAGGTACAATTAATGTTGTGTGTTTGTGATTTTAATTTATGTTTTAGGATTGTGTTTGAACTTATGATTTTGAATGTTATGATGAATTTCTCCTCTTTTGTTTATTTTCTCTCTCCTATCCAATTATGATGAACAATCTTTCTTGTTTTAGGATTAGATGCAATTTAGGGTTTAATTACTTTGAAATAGTGATTATGCTTGTACTTGACTCTTTTATTTAGCAAACATCTTGTTAAATTCTTGTGAGATTAGCTACCTCATTGGAATTATCCTAAGTTGTTAAGTGATGAAAGTCATCTTGATTAACTAGTAGACTTTGCTAAATATGATATATGAGTGCTATCTAGAAATAGAAGTGTCTTGTATTGCTTCTTGATGCTCATGACTATTAATGTAACTAGTGTTAGAGTGAATGCATGAAAGTGTTATTTCATAACCCTAGTTAGAATTGTTTTACCTTGAAAGAGGAATGCATGATTAGTGGAGTTAAGCAAGAGTCTAATCCATATCATATCACTATCTCCTTTGCATGGTCACCCTAAACGGATACGAAACCCTAGAACATTTGTATTTACTCTCATTCTAGTCCTTAGTTTATTTACTTCGTTCATATTCACTTCTTTAGTGTAATTGATAACCTAGTATTTTCTCTCCTAACCTAATCGTCTAGATAACTATTTGAGAACTATAATTCTAGTACTTGGCCGCTTCCTCGTGAATAATTAAATTTATTAAATTGAGGTTCAAGCATAAATATAATGTAAGTTTATTAAATTGAGGTTCAAGCATAAATATAATGTAAGTTGCTTGGGGTTAATGTTAGTAGCTTGGGGTTAATGTTAGTTTCTTGGGGTTAATGTTAGTTGTTGAGGTACAAGTGGATATTTTATTACTACAACAAGACCCCGTGTGCTTGCGGGACATTTGTCAATATGACATGTCGCATACATAATTGCACAAGTGCATTACATGTTATATGATATGCTACAGAGATGTAATATGTTGGTGTGTGTACATATTTCAGTTTATCCTATGATATGGTACATATGATATTTATATGAAATATGTTGGTTGTTCGAAATGAGTAGATGGTAATACATAGACTATGAGTTTCCTACTTATTGAGTTCTGATTTGCTCATAATATGGTTTCCAACATTTTTCAGATCGATAGAGGTCGTGCTTGGTGATCCTCTGTAGGAATTGAAGCACTTTTGCACAAGGTACAAATGATACTTAGGTCTCTTCCTTTGGTCATTTTGTGAGGACGTATGTCTCCTCATGATGTATAGCTTTTGTATAAGGATGTTATATGTAAAAGAAAAGTGTTGTATAATGTATAAATATGAACTGATGTNTATATATATATATAAGTTAAGTAAAAATCTGTAAATAAAAACTCAAGTAAAGGAAAAATGCTTTTAAATACTTGATAATGAATCAAATTCTTATTCATCTAAGGGTTCGATTGTATCATTACTAGTGTTTTCATCATCAATAAATTTGTTATCTTTGGTGTTTTATAAAGAACATGTCTCGTTCATGTTAATATCTTCCATTGAACCATCTTCATCAAACAATATAGTCATTTCATGCTCCTCAATAACATTGGTAATTCCAATTACATTATCATCTTGATAGTAATCGTCTTGTGGCATCTCGTCAGTCACGCCTTCGTCGTTCATTTTTTTCTCCATGAACATTCTACTTTTTATTTTTCATGTTGTTTAATTTTATTAGAATATTATATATATGATTATCGATAATAATTAATTAGTATAGATTCTTACACAAGATATGGTTCCACTTCACGACAATTGACAAGGATATAATTCTCCACAATGCTTAAATAATTATCATTTAATATGATTTTTTGTGTTTTTCCTATCGGTCGAGCTGCAAACTTAAAAATTACAAGCAATCTTTATAAGTTTCCTCTTTAGTGCCATCGTTCCTTGGAACTTGAGTTCGCCTCATTTGAATTGTAGGCTCAAAATATAATGTCGTGAAATTAGAAACCTCCTCTAAAAAATATGCTTCGCAAATTGATCCCTTAATTTTTGCCTTATTTTTCGCTTTTCATTTCAGATATAACATGCATCTCTCAAATGGGTACATCCATCTTAATTGTATTGGTCCAACAAACTTTGCTTCATATGGAAGGTGAATAACCAAGTGCTCCATAACATCAAAAAATGATGGTGAAATTTTTTTTTTTTTGAATTGCACAAAGTCATTATGATTGACGATTCAATACGCACCATGTCATCTCTATGATGTTAGAGGAGCATAACTCTTTGAAAAATATGCTAAATTCGATGATGATGCTCCAAATGGATTTAGGCAAATTTTTTTTTGAAAGACAATAGGGATTAATCTCTGTATAAAGATATGACAATCATGAGTTTTTATTCTACAAAATTTTACCTTCATCGATATTTATGCAACGAGATATATTAGATGTATATCCACCGAAAAATTTCAATTGTTCTATCCATTCAAAAACAACCTTGTGTTGATCACCCGACAATGCGTACGTGACTTTTGGCTTGATACACTTTCCATTATCATGAACTAATTTTAATTCTAGATGTTTGCATATAACTTTCAAATCCTCCCTCAACTTGACATTATCTTTTGTTTTGCCTTTAATGTCCATTACTATGTTGAAAATGTTATCAAAAACATTTTTCTCAACATAAATAACATCCAAATTATGGCATAGCAAGTTAGATGTCCAATAAAGCAACTCCCAAAGAATACTCTTCTTTTTGCAAAGTAATTTCATATCCTTCATGCCTATTAGATGGTGACTTCAATCCAAATGTAGCAGGATCAATCTCATTAATTTGTTCAAATGCTTCAGTAGCACTCATTCTTCTTGGTGGTAATCCTTCTCTATGGTTGCACTTGTAAAAGAGGTCCTATCACGATGCATAGGGTGATCGATCACCAAGAAAATTATGTGACAATCGAACCAACAAACTTTTCTACCATACTTCAAATAAAATGAGTTTGTGAAACGTCCAAAAATTAGACAAGCAAGTTTACCTTTAGTTCTCCAACTGCTCAACATTTCATACGCAGGAAAATCATTTATAGTCCACAACAAAGCAACTCTAATTATAAAATTTTGCTTCTTTGATATATCAAATGTTAAAACACTATCATTCCATAACATCTTCAATTCATCAATAAGACGTCTTAAGTACGCATCTATACTCTTAGTTGGCGATCTCGGTCCAGGAATCATGCAAGTAAAAGATATGGGTTCTCGTCGCATACACATATTTGGTGGTAAGTTATAAGGTGTGACGAAAATTGACCAGCAAGAGTAAGTTGTCGTTGTACTAGCGAAAGGATTAAAACCATCCATGCAAAAATCCAATCTAACATTTCGAATTTCTGCTACAAATGTGGGATAAGTTGAATCAAAATGTTTCCAAGCTTCTACATTTGAAAGATGTGTTATAACTAATGGATCACTACACATTCTCTCATAAATTATAAAGTATTTTTAGATAAGAACATATGATGTAGTCTAGGGATTATAGAAAAATATCTAAATGTTGAAAAAGGAATATCTTTTTTACTAGTGTTATTTTTTTCCCAAGTTTGAATCGAGGCTCTCCACAAACACGACAACTTATAAATTATATGTCATCCTTGTAATACAACATGCAATAACTGCACAAGCATCACTCTTTTGATATTCTTGACCAAGTTCACTTATCATTCTTTTGCACTTGTAGAAATTTGTTAGAAGCATTACAGATTCAGGTAACATCTCTTAATAATGCAAATCAATCTATCAAAACACTTCTCGTTCATATTGTACTCTGATTTTAAATTCATCAGTCGTGACACCACCGACAATATGCTTTGTTTTTCACAGTCATCCCAAAGAGGCTCATCAACATCTTTTAGAAGGTTAAAAAATCTTCAAGTTGTCAGATTTGGACTTTCCTCCATGTTTGATTGATCTTGATTATGTCACCCAATTCCGCCTCTCATCATATTCATGTATGCATTCATGTCTATATCATTTGAAGGCTCAATAGTTGAAGAACGTTCAACTTTCCATTTATCTTCACCACGCAAGGTCCAATTTAAATAAGTCAACCAAAACCATTTCTGTTATAAATCCATCACCCATAAAATCTTATTTTTCATTTGTCTGTTTTACATTTTGAACATAGACAATGAATGTGACCAAGGGAATTGGCCGCATTTTGCTCTTCATATGCAAATTTAAAAAAAATTGTCTACTCCATTTTGAAAATCATCAGTCACGTAGTTATCTTCATCTTTCCAACGAAAAATCTAACTATGATCCGGTCTCATTGTTTCTAGGGAGTTGATCAAGTTAATATGTTTGTGCTTGACAACAAAATGATGTGAAATTATGATGTAGTGTTCATGATGTCAAATTACTTAAGCATCTCCTGATATCAATGAGGTTTAATCTCAAGGAATATGATTAATTTCGAACAACTTAAATAAGACATGAATTTTACCATAATATCTATGTGTGCAAAAGTAATAACATTCATAAATGAGAACAACGATGAGACATCACTATATTAGAGAGGCATTGAACATATCAATCACATTGTTAGAAACAATTGAAGTCAAAAACAATTTTTTTACTAGTTCACGATAGCAAACAAGATGGGGAATCAAAAGAAAAATTTTACACAATGTGCATGCACGTTGAGGTAGCTAGCATATGTGATGCCCGCGCGGAGGCAGCCCTAGATGCGTATGCTGCCTAGCTCGTACGACGCACGCGTGGAGGCAACCGCGTGCAAGTGCACTGCCAAGCGCATGCAGCACCCGTGCGGAGGCAGCCCTATGCGCGGGCGCTGTCCAGCGCATGCGGCACCCACACTGGCGCAGCCAGCGCACAGGGCAGCGTCGCGCGCGGGGCAACATTGCTCACGTGCTCTAGTGCGCGCAGTGCTTGCCGATGTAAGGAAAGAAGGGAGAGGGAAGAAGAAGGGTGGGCGCATGGGGGAAGGAATTACCGGCTTTCCCGATTTCGTCGATGGCGACCTACACGAAAACACAAAATACAAGCGACAAAGAGTAAAGTAGTGAATAGAAGGGTAAAGATAAAAAATCGAGTGGGAGATAATTCGAAATAGCGAGCAAATTTTACCCACAAACTAGCCGCTAATTTGGTCGCTAAAAATGAAGAGTATAATTACATCTTAATGATAATTGGCGAACAATTTTTGTTTGCTATTTGCTTGCCGATTATTCGCTAAAGTTAACTCAATATTTTTTTCCCTTTTTTTCCCGAGCAAATACTTTCTCGGACGTTAATCACCAATTTGTTCGCTAATGGCAAGCAATTTTTTTTGCTCGAAACAGGGTCATTGATTTGGTCGGAAATTTATTTTTTTTAGCAATTTGTTGCTCGCAGATTACTTGAGATTTACTTATAACTAGAGAGCACAAAAAATTTTCTTGCGAGTTTCTGCTCATTAAACTCCATTTTTCCTGTAGTGTAAGCTAACATGTAAATATATTGATGTATTGATTGATTGCATTGGCAATTGGAGACGAATTGGGCACCTGACCAAATAGGAGAACTTGTCTCTCATATTGTTATTAAGGTCAAATGTGTAATTTGAGAATTGCTTCGTGTAGTATACACATGAGCAAAAGAGCACCCTTGGTTTAGCTAACCATTATTGATAATAGGTTACCCTAATCTTCAATTATTTTTAATGTCTCAGCAAGATTGATTGAATTGAACATAAGGTTATCATTTAATGTTGATGCGTAAATGGTTCATGAAATTTTATTAGCATTGATATTGATGTATCATAAATCCTTATTGGCACTAATTTGGGAACAACTTCATATGGAGACAACTATATAAGGACGATTAAGAAGATCAAAAGATGAACTTTCGGTTATCAAATGATAGCAAATAAGATAAAGTCTAGTATAAACACATTGTTGTTGATATTGATCATTAAGAAACTTAATGTTATTGAATTTCATGCCATTGATCGATTATTTGATATTGCTAAAGTCAAAGATAAAATGACTAAATTATTATTGTCATTTTGATGAATAAAGATTATGCTATCTATTGATTCTTATTGTTAGCAATTATTGATAGATTTTATATTATTATCTCTATGAATTTACTTAGTGGTCGAAAGCTCGCTAGATTTGTAGGTAAACAAGGTTGAATCATTGATGGTGGTGCTAGTCATGGAGAAGAGAACAACACATGGCTAAGGTTAAGTATCGAGTCATTTGTGTCATGACCAATTAGTAGGCTTCTTATTTTCATGTTTAAGTGTCTTTTGTTAGAGCAATGTAGCTTCAGACAATATTTAATCCAAGTGCTTTGAATGTAACTCATGATGTTAAGTTGACATTGTGCGCCCTTATGTAGTTGGTCATTATGATTAATGTTTAAGACATATGGTGTCTAATTTTGCTTATGGATTAATGTCATACTTTTTTTGTGTGTTATCGAGTACATTACATAATTTAGATCCATTGTTGCTATTATAAAATGTATAATTTTCACTGTCATAGATCGTCATCATCTTATGATACACTCAGGATCCATCTTGATGCATGTCAAACATCGGTATGGCCACGTGCGGGGCGCATTCCCAAGACATTATATTTTGTGCCGCATCTCATCAACAAGATAGGAAGAACTGACCTCGTTAGAAAGACCTGCCTAAGAGTGGCATATCTGCTCTGATGCCTCATGGAAGCAACAAATCTGGACATCAAGGCACATATTTGTCATTGCGTAGCTGAATGAGTCATTTGTCAAGATCAACCAGCATGTATATTAGGAGTATTCTTCTTTGGAGAACTCCATCCTATGGAGAGGAATAGAGAGGGGAGAGACAAAAAAATCTTAAGAAATGAGTATGCTAAATGCTCAACTTTTAAGCAAGGGTGAACATGGATAGCTTTTTATTTAATTGTTTCTTCCAAATTATCCGATTTAATGTCGATATGATTAACAAATAATTTTTTGTTAACTATAAATATTCGATCAGATTGATTGATTAACAAAAATGGATAGCCAAAATCCAATAATTAAAAATATTGTTAAACTTTATTATATATAAGTTACATATTTTGCATTCCTTTTTTTTCTTTTTCATTATACCTATAATTTTTTACAAGCGAAATATTTTGTTAATTTATAAATAATGTTATTTGCACCATATAATAAAGCTATCTTTGTAATATTAGTTAAATTTATTAATTTGTTTTGTTTAATTATGTTTTTCCAACTATTATTAATTTGAATTTTGGATAATGTAAATTTAATATTTACTTTTTTTTAACATGCATTGTATTTTTTCTTAACAATTTTATTTTTTATATAAATTAAAAAATTATAAGTACATATCACATTATAGGGTTTAATAAGAATACAACATTAAATGTCACCACATCATAAATAACCTTGACATACAAAAACCTATAGCTAGATGAAATAAGGAACAACCATGTCGCGGATGCGACCTCTCTATTATGGGCATCATGCTAGTTGTCTTGAGCTGCGTCAGGTTCTATCGTGGGCCACTTCCATGGTTTGTGATCATGATAAAGAAAATGTATAAGGTTCATACTATGGGTTTGCCATATCGTGGGCATGACACATGTCGACACGACCATGACAACATCATAGGTTTTGGACCCTTTTCATGTCTGGGGCACGACAATGGAAGAGATATAGCATTCGTTCTGAAAACCATATAGGTAGTGATGCAAGTTGTGATGCTCGATGGTGTGGCCACAATGTCAACACAATTTAAAGCACAACTTTATGTCCCCAAGCATGACGAGATGTTGGTGGCGGAAAAATTACACCAAGACACGCGACATGTGATGTCCATCTTGGGATGCATCCTACTCAACGCAAGGCATGTTAGTCCTAGCACGACCATGACAGATCCTATCACGTTGCTATGCCATCGATGAGGGAAAAAGCAATCAAATTCATGACCAAGGCATACAATTCATGACCAACCATATCCGTGACGTGCAAATCCTATAATGAAAATCATATCTCACGGGGATCAGCATAAGAACATACTTTTTGATGAATAATTTGTTCTTCACTTTCCACTTCGTATAATAACCTCTTCCCCTCAACTTGTGTTGTGTTTGTTCATTATTGTCCTCTCTTTTTGACGAGTTTGAGGATGAGTTTATCAATGAGAAGAAGAACTCCTAAGCTAGAAGGGAATTATCTTATTGTTGATGTGCTACCGAAGAGGAAAAGGGGGAAAGAGAGATCTTCGATCAACTGAAGGAGAGAAAAATTCTAGTTTAATATCTATATATAGCACTTTTCTATTGGGCTTTGAGTTTAAAGTTAAGCTTTAGGTCAAAGTTTTTGTGGGTATTAAAACTGTCTTTTTACTGGTCATTGGCCAACTACAAAGCAATTCATAATAAGTTATCTCGATTTAAATTCTTAAACTCTATAAGAGAAATTAAGGGTCAGTTGATCGGTCAAATTCATCTTTTAAATTTCATTCAAAAAATATTGATTATACTGTTTATTTTCTTGCGCAAGAATTATCACTTGTTATCCTCCATTAATTTCCAACTCTCTGGTTCATACTCAACCAATCAACCTATTACTAATTTTCTAAACAAAGCATGAACAATTTCTTTTACCGCTATTTAAATTAATATATATATATATATATATATATAT
>LTAE01004578.1:21127-31796 GCA_001647135.1 Pontederia paniculata | reverse complement strand
CCCCCCCCCCCTCTTGGTGCCATCCCGATCCTAAGATTGATCGAGGAATTTATTTAGGTAAAGATCCACTATCGTCACAGGAATATCCCTTGAATTTTTTTAAAATTAATGCGCTCAAATCAATCTGTTAAGTCGTCACAAGCTGTCATTTTTCCTCTTGTTATGCTAGATTCCTCTGCATGCAACCCTAGACGATTCCGCCAAGGCTTGGTCTAGGTGAGGATGTAAGGACAATGACTGAAGTTGATACCGAACTGAACGTGTGGATTGTCACAATCAATCGTCACTAGCGAACACTCCTCGTCGTGACAAATTCCTCGGTAACACGACCTTGGGAAATCCCGATCAAGGGTAATGCCAATTAAAGAGTTGCTACCGAGACTATTGATAGTTACTAATCCTTCCCGAAAATGCACACCAATTGGCCTTCTTGGCGTGAGACATATAAAACAGGGAATAGTCACACTTGTCCGTCACAAGCGAGTTGTTCTTCAACAGTCGTGACAGATTCCTTGGTTACACGACCCTCCATCAAGGCTTGGTCTAGCTGAAGAAGAACAATCGAAGACTTAGCTATATGACCACTTCAAGGATTTCCCAATTCTCAACAATTGTGATAGATTCCTCGATTACACAACCTCGAGTGATCCTTGTCAAAGCCTTACCCGAATGAAGAGAAACAACTTCGATAAAATCAAATATATGCAAGTCTTTCGAAATCGACTTAGGATATAGTTAGTCAACTTCCATTGCACAAACTTGAGAAAGATCAAGCATTCCACAAGTAACTCTTTCTCGGTTAAGTCAAAATGCTAAATTGATTTCTAGGTTCATCACAATCTCATCACAAGCGTCGTCACAAGTGCCATCACAAGCGGGGTTGTGACGTGCGATAATTTCCCAATTGTGGTATATGCACAACTTCGAGCGATCCTTTCGAGGCTTGGCTCGTATGGGAAATCTACACTTGAGAGGATGATCATTCGATCAAAATTTCCACCTTAAATCACTCACAAGCATTAAGGACGTGGTGGTAAAGAACCAAACTTACAATTTAAATAAAAAGTCTAGAAATAATTCATTGCTGAGAAATCATGACAACTACAAAGTATGTCTGGGGCTTCAGAAAGCCCCAAAAATAAACTAAACTAGCCTCTAAGTCCCATGAGGGAGAGTAAGAACATTATTCGAAAACTATAAAAAGAAAAACTAAAGATTTGGAGATGGTTTCTTCCTTGTTGTCATCAAGAAATTCTCTGGCCGAACTCCCTTCAGAATGGAGTTGATCTTCTCTTTAAATAGATCCCTCAAGTCGCCTCTTCATCGTGTCTTGATCAAGGGGGAATTCACTGTACCCGTGTGATCGAGATCTCCTAGTAACTACCGGTGGTTTTTTGTTATAATCTCCAATTAACTACTTGTTCTGATCTTCCAGTTAACCGTCGGTAGTTTGCCTCAAAAGAATAGTTTTGCGGCACAAGGCATCTTGGTGATTCCTTTCCTTATTTGTCCGGATTGTTATAATCTCCAATAATCGCTGATGATTCCTTTACTTAATTGTCCGGATTTGAAATTTGAATTGTGCTCCCTTGAATTGTGGTTGCATTCCTTGAAGTCGCCTTCTTCCCTTAATTGGTCTGCAATATCTTTCCATAATTGGGGCCGACTTGATTAGGAAACCTTCTTTGCCTCTTGATTTTGGGGATTCCCTTCACCCATGTGGCAAATTGAATTTGAATTTGAAGAGTTGAATCCTTGTTTGCCCTTTTCTGCATTATTAGCTCCAAAATTGCACAATAATTCCAATTTTATAATGAAATGCAATATTTTCAAAAAAATAGGTTAGTCAAATATCGAAATGTTGCAATTTGGTAAAAAGGTGGCAAGAAAGACTCAAGTGGTATATAAAACACATAAAACGTGACATAAATGAGGAGTAAAAAGTGGTCTTTTTAGCCACTCATCACCGGCAAGACAATGTTGGTCACATTATGTTTTTAACTCATGTTTATTGACCCGAGGATGTCCGGCTAAACTTCTATTGCCGTGATCCCGAGGAATCCTTTGTTTTTAATCTAGCCTGCTTAACTCTTTTGGTTTTTATGATAATCATCAACTTGATCTCGCGTTCTAATTCATGAATGATGGTTTATGTGTTTTTGTGATTTCTTATTAGTTCATCTGATCTCTCCCAAGTGCACATTGTCTATAAGGACCTTATAGTGTTGCCACCTTCACACAGTGAGCTGAGAGGCTAGTGATGAAGTTTGGAGAATCTTAGTCCAGGTCTTACTTTCTGGATAGGGGTTAGGTAAGAGTTGACCCCTTCCCATAAAGTCTAACCTGGAGTGAGCAGCTACAAAGTCTTGAATTGATTTATGGACATCCATAGAGAGGGGAACCAAGCTACAACCTTGATCCCGAGAGGGTTTGCTATCGACTTGGGGAACTAATCCCTTAATCGGGATCTCAACATTCGGAACGAGAGTGGGGCTTGCTAATTCGGTATCCACCATGATAGTGGGGTTACTCCGACTTAAGAGAATACTCTAACTGAGCCCTTAGATCCCCCTGGAAAAGATATTAGTGCACGCTGAGAGGCAGTACCCCTCTAGAACTTGGGCGTCAAGACTCAAGTCTTTTATCGGGAATCAAAATGGTTAGCTCTCCTCTCAGAGAGAGAGAGAAACTATGGCCAGATTATGCTTGGTCAGCCTTGAGCCTTCACCACGAGAGTGGTGAAGGGTAGAGTGGTCACCACGAGAGTGGGATTGCTTTGACTCGTGGTAGCAAGGGCTTTGGATACTTTTTAGGTATTCAGATCAAAATAGAGGATAGATTGGATTCAGAGGTGAACCAGAGGTTCCAGTGTCCTCCCATCAGTAAATTTATCTCTTTTAATTTACGTATTTTCTCTTTTAAATTCTGAAAAACTTATTTTTACTTTCAATTCATTATTCTTCACTCCTTTCCGATCGGGCTTGAATCTCCAATAGCAAGCCCCGATCCGGGCTTTTTTGAGGAAAAATTGGAGCAGAGGTACGAAATCAAAGTTTTTCTTGTGGATCGATATCTTAAGTACTCGACGATTGTCGATACTTGCGGTAAGAAAATTGTGCTAGGTTTTATAAATTTTAAGATTTAAAGTTTAGTCAATTTTATTGAACTTGACCGTATTTTCACGCCTTATCCATTTTTCAAGCCCAAAATCATTTTCTACCTTAACGCACGCTTCGCATCATGTTCCATTGCAAATCTCTATCCGAGAGGACGGAAATCTTGCTAGGTGCTACTGTGATCCGAGAGGGTAGTAGGATCTTGAAGAGTTATCATCAACATTCCTCATTTCACTAGGACTGTAAGGCGAGAGGCCACATGTCACTATTGATTATAGACCTAGGGACAATTGAGATACTCACGACTAGTGTTCTTCGAGCAGATTGGATGGGGTGTTTGGGCAGCAAGAGTTGTCCAAGCATTCCCTAGGGATTTATGTTGTGAAGGTTTGATCTACGAGAGTAGACAAATCTAATACTCATTTATCCATGGCTATTATTCATCTAATTTATTCGGTTCAGCAGCAATATTTAGTTTGAAACATTTCCTATGTCCTAGCCCTTATCTTTCATTGATTGGTTCATTTTCCTCTCTATCTGAGTACTCTTGCTCTTTTAACCTTTAAAAACCTCAAAAATATTTTGGTTTATTTTTTTTTCACATTACAGATTCATTTTCCTAAAACAAATTTATTCCTCTTCACAATGTAAAATCGAGTAGTCAAGTGGTGAATTTTTTTCCCTATGGATTTGACTCAAAATATTTCAAGGAAGGTTTTGCGCTTGCAAGTGGAGTTGTTGATTTTGTTCGTTCACTTGCCCCTAGTTCCGGACATTCACACCTTGTGACTCTAGAACTGAGCATGTTTTCACACCCCTACACATACGTCATCACATGACTACATCACAGTTCCTGCTCCAAACTTGAAATAGCATATCCAACAACAGAAGTTACCTTACAAATTGTCTCTCTTCCATACGAGTTGATTTCTTTACGCTCAATATTTGTTATATTATCAGTCACCAAAGAGTTACTGCCATCACTTTTATTTTCTTCTTTAGAACAAAAAATTATAAACAAGATTCATTTCATGCTAAAAAAACTTGTAAATTTCATAACCAATAATTAATTAAAAAAAGAACATGCAATGCTTAGCAACAAGATATCCATAAAAACACTGCCAATTCCGATAGTTTGTAGAACTTTAGGTTATCTATGTCCACAAGAAATGTGGGAGACATACATTCATTTCATACTAAAAATTACTATTTTCTTATAATATATGAATTGTCATAGGTTTAATGTATTACTGCATATATATAGTATCTATAAGCTTTCACCAAGGAAATTTCTCCATAAAAAATCATGACAATATTTTTTGTCTCTTTTTTCGCCAACTCCAATTGGGTATTATTAACAAGAATCTATGTTCCAACCAATAATTAATTAAAAAACATTATCAGTAGGATATCCTTCAACAATACCAGTCCCCACAAGAAATAGCAATACAATATCAAACATGATTTCTAAAATTTTTGCCAATATTCCCCAAAAAACACTTTTTAGGAGTAACAATTAATTAAAAAGTGGTTGATTAAACTAAATCTTGACAAAAAGATGTGAGAATGCTTAACTTTTGAAATTATCATCACAAAGGCACATTAATAAGAAAAAAATTGTTGGAAATATGTTTTATTTGTTTTACTTATTTTTTAAATTTTTTTATATTTTTCTCTTTACTATTCCTACAAACATTTTTTTAACTTGAAAAAATGGTGATCATAAATAAAATTAGGAAGAATCAAATAGTTAATCATAACAGGAAAAGATAAATTTTATTTTTTTATTGATCTTACAACTATATAATTGAACCAAAATTTGTTCGATAATTATATTCTTGTCAAACCTCTAAGTTTATTTCTTTGTAAGACAAACCATTATTCATGTAACATGGTCCTAATATGATGTGAACAATTAATTAACTAGTGGTTGATTATACTAAATCTTAGTAAAGAGATACGTAAAGACTCAAATTTCAAAATTAACATGACAAAGCATAGTCCTAAATTAAAATATGATTTGATTAAAAATAATAACGATTAAATATGCTTAAATAAAAAGCAAAAAATAAAAACTTAGTCCTCAAATTTGAAAATCACAATATCCACGGGTTGATAAAAAAATTTGCGACTCGGCTTAGAGGATGCCCTTTAATATATAGTCAAATAATAATACTTAAATATGCTTTAGTATGTTATTTATATATATTATTAAAATAAGAGTCATCAATATTAAGATAGAAAATAAGTAGTTGTAATATATATTAAATAATCAAATATTAAAAATATAGAATGAATATAAAAAGTTAAAAGTAAAGATATTTAAATAAATTATTTTTTATTTAAAAAACTATAATATTATGTAGTTTATGTTTAAAAAAAATTAAAGTAGAACATGTTCAAATAATAATATCATAAAACTTAATATATATGTATATAATATTAATATAAATATAATATGTGAAAAAGTCAAGTATCGATCTTTCGAGTATCACCAGGTACCATATTAAGTTTTTTTCTACTTAATTTAGCATTATTTAATTTTTTGGACAAAAGGGGCAATAGCTTAACACAATGTGGAAAATTTTAGCTTCTCAATATTTTCAAAAAGCATGAAAGATAGCAACACAATATATAAATCAAAATTCATAAAATTTATAGTCATATTCTTCATAAACAACACTTTTCAGGAATATGAATATGATATGAACAATTAATTTAAGTTATTGATTAAGCTAAATCTTGGTAAAGAGATGCGGGAATAACTTTCGAAATTATCATGGCAAAGGCAGATTTATAAGAAAAAAATAGTTGGAATATGTTTTATTTGTTTTACATTTTTATTTTTTTATATGTTTTTTCTTTATTATGCTTATAAACATCCTTGTAACAACAACAACAACAAAGTCTTATTTCACTAGGTGGGGTCGGCTACATGGATCATATTGTTGGAGTTGGCGAATACTTCAGGGCCTCTTGTTTCTCACACCGGGTACGCCCACATGAACTGGAGTATCACCCAATGACATCTAACCCCTACGCGCGGAAAGGGAGGTTCGGGGGGCACCGCCCCCCGACGGGGTTCCGCTCGTAGGTGAGCGGGCGGGGGTTCGGGGGCAACGCCCCCGAAACCTAAACGGGTTTGGGCTTTTATTTAAGTTGGCTCGTATGGTGTGAATTAAGAGATTATCTATTTGTTAGGGTTTTGAACCCATATATATTGTTCTTATTTCAGATGTGATGTTGAGTGGTTGTAACGAAAAATAATATAGTGAAATCTCTTTGCAGGACGTAGCCCTAATCAAAAGGGTGAACCTGGATAAATCTGTGGGTGTTCTCTATTTTTCTGCATTTCTCTTTGTGATATTCTACTTGTGTTCTCGAATTTCCCATCACATACGACACCATTGCGCTCTATTAGTAACCAACATCTGGATATATTATTGGCCAACAGATCTCGTTCTATTAGCTCACCAAGTGTTCGCCTTGGCCTTCCTCTCCCTCTTTTAATCAAACTTTAGATTGTTTGATCTACCCTCCTTACTGACGCATCTAATAATCTTCTCTGAATATGACCAAACTACCTCAAATAATTCTCTAACATCTTCTCGCTAATAGGGGACATTTTGGCTCGTTCATGTATATGGTCATTCCTAATCACATATCCATCTCAACATCCTCATTTCAGCTAACCCCACTTTATATTCATGTTGTCCCTTCTTAGCCCAATATTCACTACCATATAACATTGCTGATCTTATAGCAGTGCAGTAGAATTTTCCTTTAACCTTATGGCGTACTTTCCTATCACAAATGACTCCAGTAACTTTCCTTCACTTACAACAATCAGCTTGAATTCTATGATTAACATAATCATCAATCTCACCATCTTGTCTTATAATTGATCCCAAGTATTTAAACTTTGTCACTTAAGAAGTTATATCATCTCTTAACCTAACTTCCAAATCGTCTCTAAGTTGTCTATTTGTGAAATTGCAATGCATATATTATGTCATATTCCTACTTAAACAAAAATCCTTTATCCATATTTTTAATTTTGCATTAATCTCTTCTCTTGAATCCGCTAAAAGGACTATATCATCAGCAAAGAGCATGCACTTAGGTACCTTCTTTGTGATACTCTCGGTTATAACAATTAAATTAAATAAATATGGATTTAAAGATGATCTTTGATTTAGGTCAATTCTTATAGAAATGTTTTGTCTCACCTCCTGGTGTCCTAACCTTAGTCAAAGCCCCATTGTACATATCTTGTGTAATTTGAATATATGCAACACCCACTATTTTTTTTCCAAGGCTTTTCAAAGTACAATCACTTTTTCCCATACCTTCATTGTATGACTCATAAGCTTAATCCCTCTATAATTTGCACAATTCTGAATATTCCATTTATTTTTGTAAATAGGAGTAACATACTTGTTCTCCAATCATCAGACATTTTTTTCGACCATAAAGTGTCATTAAACAGTTTACATAACCACAACACACATTTTTCTCATTTCAAATTTCAATCGGTATACCATCCGGTCCAATAGTTTTACTATTCTCCATTTTCTTAAGAAATTCTCTAATCTCTACAACTCTAATTTTGTGATAAAATGACCTATTAAGCTCACCTTCACTAACAGCCAAGTCCTCCAACTCGCAATGGAAACCTTCACATCCATCATTTAATTACTTATAGAAATGATCTTCCCATCTATTCTTAATATCCTCCTTAGTGACTAAAATATTACCAACTTCATTTTTTATGCATATCAAAATCTCTCGACTCTTTCTCTTTATTCCTTGCAAGCTTGTAAATACTTTGTTCCCCGGTCGATATCCCTAACTCCTTATAAAACCCCTCATATGCTTTAGTACGAGCTTTAGTGACTACCTTCTTAGCCACCCTTTTAGCCAAGCGATATTTTTCCAATTGTTAGAGCTATTATTCAAGTGTATAGCTTTGAAACAATTATTCTTATTGCACACGTTTCCTTGTACATCCTCATCCCACCATCAAGTCTCCTTATCTCGTAGTCCAAAATCTTTTGATTCTCCTAAAATTGCTTTAGTAACCATTTCAACCTTTTGTGCCACATTCTTTCACATGATGCTAGCATTTCCTTGTAACTCGCACGTTCATTTCTCCAAAAAATTGTCTTAAAAGTCTCTCACTTCTCCTCCTTCACTTCTCAATTAAAACTGTCTTAAAAGTCTCTCACTTCTCAACTAAAATTTACCTCTTCTTATAAAACTTAATACTCATTAAGGAAATCTTATGATTATCTTTTTTATACATCAAGACACTAATTGAATTTTATGATTATATATCAATATTTTTAAAAATAAATTATTATATATCAGATCGAAAGATCAAATGTTAAATTTAATACACACATGATATAAGAAGAGGTAAATTTTATAAGAAGCATTAAGTTTAAGAAAAAAAGATATAAAAATTAACTTAATGAGTCTCAACTCAATTAAATTAAAAAATTGACATTAAATTACTAAGAGAAAAATTAATGTAAATGATTAAAAGTAAAGATATAATAATTGTTTTAACAATATTCTTAGAGGCATGTGACATTTTTTCAAAATAATTGTCAATTGTGTATACATAAATACATATAGCTTTGATGTCATCTCCATAATTTTAAAAAAAAATATGTATATATATATATATATAGTAATATTTAGTTATTTAAAAAAGATGAAAAATAATAAATATAATACATATAAGATATTATTAAATCCATATATACAAGTGATTATTTTAAGCCAAGCGAAAGTGTTTTATTCTTTTAGTTATTGCCAATAGTATTAATACAATTTATATTTATATATACCTATAAAAAAAGAAGCCGAAGATGATCAGTGACGAGCTCGCATGAAGACACATAATATCATAGTCAAATATAAATAAACTTTTATTCGTTTTTAACAAAGATTTTTTTCTTTAGAATTATTAAATTTATAAAACAAAGCTTGTTGTATAAGATAATCAAATTTTGTTATATAATATAATATTTGTAAATGAATATTTTTCAGATAATAAAAAAATGCTCCCTTTTTTTAGTCACACATTTGAAGTTTACTAAATTGAAAAAGAGAACAAAAACTTAAAAGATGATGCACAATATTGCAAAATGCTTATAAGAAGAGATACCTTTAAAATGGGAGTTAAACTACAAATATTTGATAAAAAAAAGTGACGAGTTGTTTAAAGATCAATCAAAATAGGAAAAAATTTACATATAAAATTTTTCATTATTCAAATTAATTTAAAAATTATTATTGTTTGATTCTTAGATGCATGTGACATACATTTTTAAAAAAATCATTTTTTATATTAGAAATTAATTTTTCAATAATAATAATATAAACTCTAAGTAATATGATTCATATAATAGCATTATTAATTATTTTTAACATAGACATTTAAAAAAAATTAAAGATACAATAAGGTTAAATAAGAATTAAAAAGTAACAATTAGGTCCAACATATGAAAATCACAATATGTACAAGTCAACCTATTATAAAAAGAAAATTTGACCCGATTTAGACGAGGCTCTCAACCTATACTCAATTGATAATATTTAAATATATTATTTTTATATTATTAAAATTAGAGTCATTAATATTAAGTCAAGAAAAAAATATTTGTAACATATATTAAATAGTCAAATATTAGAAAATAATAATTATTCTTTTAAATTAATATTTTAGCAATTTTAAATATAAGTCGAGCTTAAAAAGTTAAAACAAAGATATTTAAATAATTTATATTTTTGTTAAAATAATTATATGTAGGATCTGGATGGCACCAAGAGGGGGGGTGAATTGGTGTATAAAATTTTTTCTCTCTTTTACTTAACCTAGATGAGTTCTTTTAGCGGAAGCATACAAAATGCAAATGCAAGTAGATAAAGAGAGAGATCAGAGAAAACAAACAAACACAAACACAAAGTTTGTTGACGAGATTCGGTCGAACTTCAGGCCTACGTCCCCGCTTCGGTCTTCTCACACTTGAGATCTCCGGAGATCACTATTTCCTTCTTCAAGGCGAAGGCTCCCTTACAAACTTCTCCTTTCTTGCACGAGGACAAGGAGACAACCTCTTACAGAATCACTCAAGAATGCTTGGACCCTTCTATCCTGGATTCCTCACTCAAATCATAGAAGGGGAACTAAGGCTTCCGCTCAATGCACTCACACAATATTTGCAAAAGTTAGCCAAAGTTACTTCCCAAGACTCTTGGGATTACAATATATACTCTGCACTAAAGACCTAATTCTCTCTCTCAGAAAACTAGTCGTTAATGCAGGTACAGTGCCTTCACCTACTTCGTCGGTCGTCCGCTGCTCCAGCCTTGGTCGACCGCTGCTTAGGTGAAGTCCCCACTTGAATTGCCGCCTGGTGCCTCGGTCGTCCATCGCTCACCCTCGGGCGTCCGCAGCTTCAAGTGCCGAAGTCTTTTCCCTCAGTCAAGTTCCTTCGGACGTCCGCCACCACCTGTTGCCGCCCGACCTTGACATGAGTACC